>RJWM01019863.1:0-38202 GCA_004363535.1 Dasyprocta punctata | reverse complement strand
TCTAGTTCTGCATTTTATCTCCTTTTTATACCTTCATTGACCGAGTTGAAGAAAGGAGTGCTTGCATTTCATAAAGAGAGGGAGAACTGTTGACTAGGAAACTTGCCAAACTAGTATCCAGAAGGACCCGAGGTTACATCTGAGCTTCAACATCTATTTACTAGCTATTGCTCTTTGGGAATTTATTTTATCTCTGTGTATTTAGTTCCTTGTCTGTCAAATGGACCTTTAATGTGTGTGCCCTACTGGCTTTTGAAGCAAAAGATATATTTGAAAGTGCTTGGCATAATTTAGAACACAATGTATTTATAAGATACCAACATAACATGGGATTTGGAAAAGAATCATTAGTGACAACTGACTACATAAAGGTCTAGTGATACTTACAAAGTTTTATTTGCATTTACTGGTTAGATTGTAGCAAAATTCCTTCCTAGCTCTAGGTTCATTTGTGCAACTCTTCTGAAATAAGTCCTAAAATAATTGGTTTAGTGAATAAACAACAGATTTTAAAAAAATAAGTGTCTAGAATTGTAAAAAATACATACCTCAATTTAAAAAAAATCTCAATTGTAGTAATTTCTACCACAAAGTAGGAAACTACTTTGTGTGTATCTCAAATGAAAATAAGTGTCTGGGATTCTTTATTCCAGATGATTGCTTTAGTTCTTTAAACTTAAATTGCTTTTGTCTATTTTTTATTTTTCCTTTTTTAATTTCACATAACTAGTTTCATATAAATGCCTTCTGTACTCAGTAGCTGTTCCTTGTGAATGTGACGCTAAGTAAAGAATATTATTAGTGATCTGGAAAATCCAGTCTTAAGAAATCTAATTTTTAAAATCTGGATATAAAATATATGCAGAGTATGTTTCCAGATGGCACAAAGTTTTAAATCATAGTGCTTATAAATAATAAAACTGGTTTTCTAAAAGTATTTTTATCAGCAGGTTCAGTTTGTTAGAATTGGCTTAGAAACTGAACCTGTGTTGTTTCTTTCCTACCTTTGGATGAGTATTTAAAGCCATGCCGTTTGGCCTCATGCTTTCATACTTACTGGAGTCCAACTTAAAACTGAGAGCAACTCTCATTGCATTTGCTATTGCAGTTGTTTTGCATTAAGGTGTAAGGCTTTCGAGTTACCAGTTTTTCCAGTAATCTCCCTTTGTTTCCACAGCTTCAGTCCAGCTGCCGTGGCAGAGATCCATCTCACATAATAAAGTGCCCTATTACATCAAGTAAGTTGATTTTAATTCTCATTTAAAGTACCAAGAAAATAAAGTTTTATTGACAACTCAACAAGCTTCCTCCGTAACTTTCAAAAATGGAATTAAATCTTATTTGGAAGAAACTCTCTCTTTATATATGTAGATATATATCTTCATATATATACATATATATATACATTTTTACATATATATCTATATATATGCAGATAAGAGATACATATCTCTATATATAGATAGATACATCTTTATGTGCATATATATCTGCATATATATACACATACCTATATGCATGTATATCTTTTTATTTTATATGTATATATAAAACCTAATTTTTATTAGGTTATATATATATATAATTGTATATATATATAAAACCTAATCCTAATCCTAACCCTAAAAATCAGAGTGATACTTGCCATTTGTTGAATTTTCTTCATCTTTGGAAAATTTTATCCACATTATTAGTTTAGACTTACCATTCTTTGTTTTAGTGTCAGTTTAGCTTCTTTCTGCCTGTTCCTTATGTGATATTTTATAAATTTAATATAATTTACATAGCGTTTAAGTAGGGATGGATTCTTGGCTTATTATATTTATTGTCACAGGACAGAATGATAAATTACTACTTCTGAAGTGTCAGTTGGTAAATGTGATATGGTAGTGTC
This sequence comes from Dasyprocta punctata, assembly GCA_004363535.1. Lineage (NCBI taxonomy): Eukaryota > Metazoa > Chordata > Mammalia > Rodentia > Dasyproctidae > Dasyprocta > Dasyprocta punctata. The sequence goes on along the minus strand of RJWM01019863.1, from coordinate 36,308 downwards.
ATATTTGATCCTACTTTTTCATGTAAGGAGTCCAGGTCATAACTGACAGTGCAAACTTAGTTGGAAGACAGCTGTGTCTCACATGAGCAGTGTGATCTCAGGCAGACTGGGTATAGATCTCTGTGCCCACTTTGTTATATGTCATGCCTAAAACCAGGCATGATATCTCCAAAACCCATGCCAATGCTAAAATCTACTTTTCTGATATCATTCTTCTGGGAAAAATTTGTTTGTGAAGTCAATGTTAATGAAATAGTATTTTCCTTTGAATATTTTCTTGTAATTTAAAATGTATCCTTAGATTAAAAAATACTGTTTCTATAACATTTAGCAAATATAAGGAATACATGTTATATTGTCTTTTGAGAATTTAATATTTTTGTTCATGTGTATTGAGTTATGACAAACTTGAGAACAAGTTATTAAGTTAGTTGGTTGATGTCCAGTTTGTACAAGAATGAATTTAAAGGAGTCAGGCTGAGAAAATTTGCATGTCTTTGTTGAGAGCAGTTATGATAATCCAATTCAAATTTTAAACCTTTAAAAAAATTTTACATTGTATTATAAATAATGGTAATGGTATTAGGGGATTTAATTAACTCTGGTAAATATCAATTTGAACTGAATAATATAAGTGTGGATATTAATCTGAGACAGAATAATGCCCCCCATCAAAAGATGCCCCCAACTTAATCTCTGAAACCTGTGAATGTGTTAGGTTTTTGGAAGTTGGCTGACCTTAAATTAAGGAGGTTGTCCTAATAGTAGCAATGTAATCACAAGAGTCTTTCATAATGAAAGAGGGAGGCAGAAGTGTCAAACTCAGAAAGAGATTTGAAAGATACTAACTGCTAGCTTTGGAGATGGAGGAAGAGAATCAGGATCTTAGAAATATAGGTTGCCTGGAGAGGCTGAAAAAAGAAAGGAAATGGGAATATTGTAGAACCTCCAGACTGGAGCACAACGCTGCCAACCTTGATTTTAGCTCACAGAGAACCAGCAGTAAAAACTAGTATATGTATTGCACAGTGTCTAGAAGTACATGCAGAGTAATTACTTGACTAAATTCATGTAGAATCCTCCAGTATGATTTTTTTTTTAATGCAAAGTGGGTTTTGGTTTTAACTAGATAAAGAAAACATTAAATCTCTTTCTCAGTTATATTCATATAATGATTTTCTTGTTGACCTGAGACTTTTAAAGCCCACTCTTAATATAAACTGTAGTAAAGTAATTCTTCTAGATTCAGGTCAGTTATATATGACTGAAAGTTAAATAGCCTGAGTCATGATTTCTTTAATTCACGATGTTTATAGTTTTTGTAAAATCTGGTAGGATTGTATTCTTTCTCAGTCTTAAAGTTTTTATGCAGAAAACTGGTAAAGTAAATGTTTTCCTGACATCTTTTTGACCAGTCCTATAATGAGTTTTTTATTACACCCAGTATATATATGCGTTAATATTTTTAACAGTGACCTTTAGGACTAAAGCCTACTAAAAACAGCTCAAGTGTGAAATGTTTTTTAAGACATTAAGATATTTAGAAATCTTCCTATTTTATAGCAAATTGTCCTATTTTTTATTCTCCTTGTTTAACCAGAAGCTTTCATTACTTGCTGTGTTGTGTAACTTAAAGAGTTTATTTCCTCATTAAGAAGGAACAGCAAACTCTGGGATTAGAGTTATAAAGGCCAGTTATTTCCACATGAAGAATTGTTATGAAAGCAAAGTTTAATACCCAAATAAATTAATAAACAAGTAAAAGATAAACAAAAAGACTTTGAATACATACTTTTTTTTTTGCATGACTGTACTAGTAGCAGAAGAAAATTGTTAAAAACAAATTTAGCCTGATTGTCATGCAATTGAATTATCCTTAGGTAAGTTAGAATATATTAATCTGGCCAACAAATAATAATACTCAGGTAAAAAATACTAGATGTTTTCAGTACTTAAGTATACTTTTATATAGGCATTCTAATGGTTGAATGTAACAAGAAATTCGAAGAGAATCAGGAAAAATTATTTTTATTACATGTTTTAAGTTTGTAAATTAGTTAAAAAATATACCTTGATACTTTCCCAATGCATTTCTGTCTTTTTAGGTAATTCTTGCCTACTATTTTGAAGTGTACTTGTTTCTAAAAAATGACCAAATATAGATCTAAACTGTTATAGTATTTGTGGTGTAAATTCCTGTATTTGTTAATTTCTGTATTAGTCAGTTTTCTAGCACGATAATAAGTATCTGAGGTAATAAACTTACAAGGAAAAAAATGTTTATTTTAGCCCACAGTTTTGGAGGTTCCAATCCAAGAGCAGTTGACCCGTGGTTTTGACTGTGGCAAGCTAGCTTACCATAATGGGAAGCATAAGACAGAGCAATACCACTTTTATGATCAGGAAGCAAAAGACAGGAAGAGGAAGGGATTGGGAAGATATCCTACAGTCCCCTTGGAGGCACCCAACCAGTGACTGGAAGGCCTCCACTAGCCCCACCTCTCAAAGACTCCACAGCCTCCCGTTGGTGTCACGGTATAGAATAAGCTTTTCCACTTCACCCTTTGGGATATATTGAAAATCCAAACTATAGCAATCTCTTAAGTTGGAACATATTTTTAAATTCTATTTACAGAGTATAAGAAAAACTTTCTGAAATTGAACTCATTACATTTTCTAATATAACCCATGACAGTTCATTGTACTCTAGGTTTAATGAAGTTTAAGATTGGCTCCTGCTATCATCATAATATGCAAAAGTTTACCATAAAAGCCAGATCTGTTCCCCTGTACATTTTTTGTTCATGTTTTATACAAATTATTCATTTCTGCATCTGAAAGTTAATGTCTAGAGAGTTTGTTGTTGGAGGGCTAAAAGAAATGATGGATAAAAACTTCAGGTTAAATTTTCCTAGTATGCCAAATTAATCACACATAAGTGCTTTCTCATTTTATTTCAGAAATAATCATATAAAATACTAAGTATATGTAGTGATATGACTGGTGATCATTGTGATGAATTGTACTTTTGAATGCTGATTTGCCAGGCACTAGGCTAGACCCTGTGTATGGATGACTTCTTTTAATTCCCAGTAACCCAGTGATGGCCCAATAATAGATTCTGTGATTGCTCCCATCTATGGTAACTATTGTATAGATTAATAAGTAATTACTGACTATAGACAGAGCCTGCTGAAGGCAGCCACTAAGTGGACACATACTAGTGTTTAACCCAGGTCTGGCTTTTGTTCTGGAACTCACGCCCATCATACTTCTGACCCTGGGTTCCTGTAATGGAGACAGACACTAGAAATATTTAGTCACATAGAAAATTTGAGTACAATGAAGGCCTGTATTTAAGTAGCTGAAAATAGTGCAGAAAATTTAAGTAAATAGCCTTTCTTTCATACTATAGACTGGTTACCACTTATTGTGTACCTATTGTGTGCCGGCTACTGAGCCTGGCTGTCCAGGGACAAAATGTGTGGTTTGTCTGAGACCCTGTGTCTTCCCCAGTCTCCTGCTCTGTCTTGGTGTGGGCCTTTCCATAGGCTAGTCCATGTTTATATGCTTATGGAAGTTTCACACTATGATCTAGTAATAGACTATTGTCATTTTCTCCAGATAAGAGAATGTCATTCTCCAAAGTCCTGACAGACCCTGATAGAAGGTTGGAAAAGAAAGCAGTATATAGTACAGCCCTCTGTGTTTCCCAATCCTATGGTAGGGAGATTTCTGCCCATGCGTAGATTTCCATCCAAGAGTAAGACAGCAGCAATGCTGGCTCCCAGGTATCCCAGATCATAACATGGAGATGGTTATGTACATACCACCCTATTGGTGAGTCCTCCCATTTAATGGAAGTAGGAAGATCCCAGGAGGAAGGGTGGTTTTTTCTTCCCCTACAATGTTTTCTCTAAATACCATGTACTTTGCTTTTCAGGAAGGCTTAGTCTTGGTGCAAATGATTATACTGCTCCTGGGACAGGGCTTTGCCATCACAGTTTAGCAGGTCTAGGGTTCTCACATTCCCACTGGAATCTGGAGCACAGGTGTCAATTCTTTATACAACACTATGTGCAGTGTACCATCTCACACCCTCAACTTCAGGGGAGACATTTCAGTAACCTCTAGATGTGCATAGCATACTCTAAAATTGACTTTACTCAGTATTCCAAGATATTAATCAGAATAAGTATACGCATCATTTTCTCGCATTTCTCCCACTTGTTCTAACTCCCCCTTTAAGTAGGTCTAAATCAAGATTTTTCTCCATTTGTTGCTCTTCCTTGACACTGTTTTCTGTTCTGATAGTCCTGTACAGCTAATAGTCCTATAGAGATCTTTTAAATCCCTTTCTCACCTCCCAAAATCACTATCTGCATGCCCAAATCCATTAAGTGCTGTTGAAAAGAAGTCTAAGGTTGTAAATGAAACCTGGAGTAGTGAATAGTTTTTCTTTATCGCAATTGGATGGTTTGCTTGCATATACTACATATACATGTCTTGGTAGAACTTTATGTACAGGTTTCAGGAGAAAGTGAGTGCATATTTCTTTAGAGGAATTATAGACCCCACGTAGGCGATATGGCAGAATTGTCCTTCCTTAAATAGGGACAGAGAGGAGAGACAGAAAATAATCCAGATATTAAGCCTAACAGGAAAGTCCAAGTCAACTAAATTCTATGTGTATCATAACCTTTAAAGGTTATAGCAAACTTATCCCAAAACAAAATAAACATAGCAATAGTATAATTAGCATAGAAAATAAATATATTGCTGCCCCAAAGCTTTCCTCTAGCAGTTGGATGGATATCCCTTAGGACATCCTTTGAGGCTCTTTCCACACTGGGGCTTGTGTTTTTGATTTTAACGATAAAGAAATAAATGAAATAGAAGCATTGAAAAAAGGTACTAGAGAGCTTATTTTTCTAAGAAATGTCCTGTAACTGTATCTTTATTGAAAATAAATATTTAGAGCTCACTGGGCCAACTCGTGATGGGAAGGTAAGAGAAAAATTGCTTTATGAAAGAATGTAAAGACTTTGAGATCCCTGAATTTCTTCTGTGCTTGGTGGCAGCTTCAGACAAGGAACACCCCTTGGTCAGCTAGAAAATGAAATAGACAGCTGGCCATGCACCACCAGCAATCAGCAAACCGTCACTGGAAACTACCAATTGTATTTACCATGCCCTGATTATTCGAGATAATTTAGATGGAGTCAATGCTGTCTTCAAAAGAAAATTGACTATTTTAGGACTTAACACAGGGTTGCCTTCCTGACATTTATCTGCACAGATGTTCAAGGGCCATGGAGTAGAGTTTTGGCTTGGGGTCTTCTGGATTACTTAGCTCCATTTCATTATAATGGCAGCATCAGCTGTATTATACAGTTTAATGTTTAGGATCAGAAATGCAGTTAGTAAAGGTCTACCGTCTGGAGCAAAATATATTGCAGTGGGGCCATTAAGAGACGGAAAATCATCTGTACTTTGTAAAGATTAAATTTTTAAAATTTTAATTACAGTTAGCATAAGTAAAAAGGATTGAAAATTGTGAAGTACATAAAATTTTTTCTTATGCTTCTTATAAAGTGAAATACTACAATAAGATTTCATGCATTCATATAGAAAAAATCCTGCTTTAAATATATACATATAAATGGAAGAAATAAAGTAGTAAAATTTTTTTTTCTTAAAAATGAAAAGATAAAAACTCAGCTTTTAGTTTTATTTGTTTTGTTTTTGAGACATGGTCTCTTGATGCAGTTCAGGCTGGCCTTGAAATCACTATGTAGTGCTGACTGGCCTCAAACGAGGTGATTGTCCTGCCTCAGCCTCCCAAGTGCTGGGATTACAGGCATGCACTGCCATACCAGGCTTCATTTTTAAACAAAAAACTAAAAGACACAAGGACAAATTTGACTCTGGTGGAAACAGAAGTCTGGTGCTAACACCCTCAAGCAAGGGCTTACAGAACTTCCCTTGGCCAGGGCCACAACACATGCCCTGCAGTAGTAGTGACACGAGAGTCTCATCCTTTCCACGCTGAGTCGAGATTGACCATAGGGTAGGAAAGTGTAGGCTTCTGTACATCCTATGCAGAGGAACAAAACAATAGGAGATATATAATTATAAAAGGGGATTTGTCAGGTTGGCTCACATGGTCAGGGGAGAGAAGCCTCTCGGTGCCCATCAACATGCTGGAGATCAAGAGAAACCAGTGGCTGCTCAGTCCGTGAAGCTGACGGCCTCAGAACAAGACGGAGCAAATACGCAGCCCCCATCCAAGGCCTCAAGCCTCCCAAAGAGTCACTAGTGTAAGTTCATGTGGAAAGGCCGAATGAGCTGGAGGCTGATATCCACAGGTAGCGGCAGCAGCAAAGGACGCACCTGCACTGGGCACGCTGGGCTTGCACCACTGACTTACCTTCTCCTGCGTTAGTTCCCTTCAGACCTCAGCCTGTTGGATGGGTCAGTTATAGCATGACTGATGGAAAGTCAGGATTTTGGGTTGTATGGTAGCCTGTTTCTCATAGTCCTTTAGATGTTGTATCTTTGGATCTGAATGTAAAGCTTTTAACTGTATTCTGTAGTCAGATCCAGGAGGCTTGGAGTTTTCCATTGTTTTACGCTTGAATGTTCCTTGTCTCATGCTGTCACAATCATGAAGGGCTAGTGGCAATTTTCCTCGTAAGACCTTGTATCTTTACAGAATCTGTTATCAAGTGGGATTATGTATGTTTTTTGAATTTTAAACGAAGTGTTTTTAAATTGTTGACATTAAAACTTTCTTGTTTTCTCTTAAATTCACTCCTATTTCTGAAAGTATGAGATGTGCACAAAGAATACAGTGTTGTGGTTTGTGTTTGGATGTCCCCTCAAAGCCTTATGCAGTCATGGAGGTGGCTGAATCTAGCATTTATGATTGATTCATTGTCTAGCACTGGGATTGGCAGTGTGAGTGCTGTACTTGCCCAGGAGCAGTAGCTGGTACACAATATAAGGGAGGTTAGGAAGCATGCTCCTCCCCTTTTGCTCATGTTGCTTGTGCTGTTTTCCACTGCCATGAGCTGTTGCCCTCTGCCATGTGCCACTCTGCCTTGGAACCAACTTATTATGGACTGAAAGCTCTACAGACTGTGAGCTAAATAAACCTTTCCTTCCCTAATTTTGGGCATTGGGTATTTTGTTCCAGCAACAAGAAAAAAGTAACCAAGACATACAGTGAATGTTTAAATTTTTAAAAAATTATTACACTAAAAGAAACATTAGCATTAATCCCCCTCAAAATAGTTCCCCTCACTTTGAATACACTTATCCTTTAATTTTTGCCACTTTGTGAAGCAGTTCTGGAAATCCTTTTTCATATACTTCTTTAATTGCTTTGTTATGATTACTTTAATGTCCTGAATTGATTCTGAATTTTGACCTTTGGGGAAGAGCCAGAATTCACATGATGCCAGATCTGGTGAAAAAGGAGATGAGGACTGAGGGTCACTGTATTATTTTTTACTTGATGGAAATTTCCATAAATGTTTTGAATTCATTCAGGACGTTGTGGCATCTGTGACAACACAACTAGACAGTCACAAAATAGAACTTTCAGAACTGCTTCAGAAGACAGCAAGAAAAATGGGATAAGTGTGTTCAGAGGGGTGTACTTTAAGGAGGCAGTGCATCTTATTATCCTGCCTATAATCTGGAATTTCCCATTTTTAAAAGCATAGTGAAGAGTAGAAAATGCTTGTGACAAGTGTTTGGAGAAGTTGCATATAAACTGGGAAATAAGGCAAGTTATTTTCTACATGGATGCCTCTTTTACTGCTCCAGCACTCCCCAAGAACATGCACAGAAGGAGGGTCAGCATTACTCATCGGGGTGCTCCAGTTTTTCCTGTATTCATGCCTTGAAAGGAACAAAATTGAAGACTATAAAGTTCAGACTATGTGTATCCTACTTTTAGATCTTTAAGAAGGTGTTACTCAAATGCGTGATGTCATACCACATTGCCAAAATTTGTTTTCACTCTTTATCCTTTAGTTACCTAAATGTAGAATTGGTTAGATGGGAACTCTGATTCCTATGTGTAATTTTTTTGAGTATATGTAAAGTGAATGTTAGCAGAGCCAGCATTGTGTCTGGGTTAATTTCATTTTTCTGGATACTTCTCTTTTGTCATGTTACCTCTCATCTTCTAAATGTATTATATGTCTGATGTAGGAAGTTTCTTCCTCCTCACCCTGAAGAGTGGAGTGGCTTGGTACCATGGTGCTCACTGGAAATCGTGACAGGAGCAGTTTGAGTGAAGGAAAGAAATTGGAAGCCAAGTGTAAGCTGGTTGATTAATGAGGGAGCCATGAAGAAGTGTGTACAGTACACAATTGTTTTGTAAATTTTGTTTGTGAAGGAGAGAAAAGGGGTGATATCGGTAGCTAGCAGAAAACGTGGACTTGAAAAAGACAGAGAGAGACAGAGAGACAGAGAGAGAACAGGTCTATAACTTTGTATTCTCAAGCACAGCTTTACTGAGAGAAGGTTGATCTTGCAGCATGAGAGTTTTAAATCCTCGGGAAAAATTGGTCATTGTTAGGAAGGTGACAGTTCCTCAGTAAAGGAGAGAGGAAAGCCAGCTAGCAAGTAGAGGGGAGTTAACTGATTTGGTTGTAGGGAGATGAAGGAATCCTAATGGTGTTTAGTTCTTTGGTGAAGCATGAAATAAAGTCAGAGGATTCTAGGGCAGGGAGGGAAATTTTACTTTTGGTTTGAGAAAAAAAAAAAAAGACAGTAAGAAATTAGTCTCTTAGGGTTTGGCAAAGCAAATTTATTAAGGAATATAGTGCAGTTACCAGCAGTCAGACATTTTAGGTTTGAAATCAGATGTTGCAAGTAAAATAGGCTGACTCTTGAGCAATTTTCTCCGGTTGTATTCTTCAGCTGTTTAGGTTCAGAAAAGGCAAGTAATTGAGCAGATCCAGAGGCTTGAGAGGGGTGAGAAGAAGCAAGGGAGATGGGGTTGTTTGTAATGATTATGACGTTGGAGTATGGGCTCAGATTTGGGTAACTTCTTCAAGAAATATTTTATAACCTTGATTTTGCAAGTATACTTCCATATCAAGGCTCAGGGTTATAGTCAGAATATTTGTGTTCAGGTATCATGTCTGCTACTTCTGTGTGACCTTGAACAAATTATCTGAATATCCTCTGCTTGAGTTTCCTTCATTTAAGTAAGGATAGATAACACTGTCACCCAAATCATGGCATTATAATGTGGGTTGAGTTTACATGTAGCAAAGGAGAATTTTCCACCCAAAGAGTACAACTTGAACACTAGCATAATAGTTTCTTACTACAATTAATGTTATATAGCTTGACCTAGTGTGTTATCTTTCACTTTGACAGCAGGAAAGAAGTATTTCTCTTTCTGATTAACTTATCCCAGAGCAATATACATATTTCTTTCTCTCACATTTGTATTTTTAATTAGCTTGCTCACCTTTAGTTTTTCCTGTTTCTCTCATATGCATTTCCATTTATAATGGGACTGAAATGATAAATAGCAAACCTCCAAAATCCAGTTTCAAGCATGAAATTGGGTCAATAGTAACAAGTGAGTATTTTTGGCCCTGTGTCAGTTTTTGGAGAAGCAGAATGTCTTCTAATCATCTTTCCAGGTTTCATGGAAGAAATAAGACTATTCTAATGAGGACAAATAGATCTGAAAAGTATCTTCCCTAGAGCAGATGTTTGTTCAGAAATCAGTATCTTTCTAATTTGTCAAAAGTAAACATGCTTTCTTCTTAGTTCATTGCCTCGTGTAGTAGGCAGTTATGATGCAACACTTCCATGGTTTGTTTGTGTTCTGTCATGTTGTTAATGTTGTACTTTCTATGGTTTATCAGAGTCCATTCTGAATAACACCTGGTAGAGCATATGCTATTTATTAACCTTGTTGGTGTGATATTTTATTAATGCCCATGATGTGTGAGACCCCATATTAATCTCAGCTGGGATGCTGCCATGGAAAGGGGCGCTGTTAGAAATCATACCAACCCATTGACGTGTGATTCCTGTCTGAAGTCCTGTATGAAGGAAGACTGTGTAGATGTTGAAGGATAATTTTCAAAATAGATAAAAATCTTTACTCTCATTCAAATATGAAAAGAGCATGTGTCTACTGTGTCATTTAACTCATCAATAGGAGAACCAATAAGAAGTTGTAACAGCCTCCAAGAAGACAAAGTGTGTCGTCTTTATAGTCAGATAAGGGATACCAAGATGAATTTATTTAGAGGTGCAAAGCTGACAAAGTAGTCAATATCCACGGGTCAATAATAGCTGCATTCCATGGGACACAATTTGCATTTCTATGGACAAAAGTCATGCACTATAATCAGTTGTCTTCAGTTTGCAGAATTTAAAATAGCTCAGACATAACTGAAGCTTTATAGGGTACATGCTAACTTTACCCCATCCAAAGCCTTCTTACATAGACACGACTGAGGGAGGGGTGTGGCACCCTACTTAGATGTCCCACATTCTCCTTATTGCTTTGGACTCAACTGCTGCTTGCTGCTTTGTTACAATTTCAATTTTTCATTGTATTCTCAGGCAGATTCCTATGTCTGATGACTTTTTAAAAAGATTTTAGGAAACCAGTGTTAATTTTATATACTAGTTCGTCATGCTAGTATTAAATTTTATTCCCTATTCATATTTGAGATTAACTTGAAGCTAAGTTGATTTTTTGGGGGGGTGTACTTTGATACCATTTTGGTTGACTATGCTAGGAGAATTGAAAGCATTTTGGCAAGAGTTGCCAAGCTACCTGCAGCTGTTCAAATACTTTGAGCCTTTAGGTTCATTGTGTATTTTGTCCTAACCCCTTCTCCCCACTTAAATAGAGAGAAAGAATGAAAATCCAACAGCAAAACTGCATCTCCTGCTTTATTGTATTGTTGTTTGGTAAGCTGCAATTTTACTTTTGTAACCAGAGGCTGTATTTATTTTCAGCGTTGGCAGTTCTGCCTAATGAATCAACTGGTATTGAATTCACAAAGGAGATGCCTTTTCCCTCCCTCCATCTGTTTGCCAAATGTGTGTGTTCCCTCAGCTCCAAGACATCACAGTTGCACTAAAGACAGCCATTAGTGAACGTGCTGGATTCTCAGTCTTCTGCCTGACTGAATAGTGGCATTTTCCTCTTGTGGTCACGTAAGGGTTGTGTGAGGTAAAGCTCCCCATCTGCAACTCTAGAGAAAGTGTCCTTACTTGTGTCATTTAAGTATAAACCCCAGCTCTGCATGTCTGAGAACTTTGGGTTGGTCCTCAGGCCTTGGTTTGATGTATCACGATGTGATGTCTGTCTTTGGACTGTAGTCTTGGTGTAGGGACTGACCTTACTCAAAAGATAAGGGATGAAATAAGGCTTTGTAGGCTAAGACTAGAAACCCATGATGATGTACTGAAATCATACTAGCTTTTCAGCAAATCGGTTGTTCCTTAATTCTCTTTGGTATTTAGGAGGATATTGTTTCTATGATTCTGTACTTCTACGAAGTTCTTGGTCACACTATGAATAGGAAGAGTTTAGAGCTGACAGCTGAGCACTTGTTTCATGTTCTTTAGAACAACGTAGATAGTGAAAGCGTGGATGGCTTTGTTGGTGTTTTGGTCAAGTGAAAAACCTTTCCCCCTGCATTGGAGTCAAGAGCCAGATGAGGGAGAGTCAGACAGTTTTTTCAACTCATCCTGAAACAGATCTTCCCATTGTAGAATTATTACATATTATTTTTCTTGAGATGTTGGAATTGCCAGAATGTTTTACATGCTCAATTTCAAATAAAAACTTTACGTATCTATCAAAGTGAATTATGAATTACTTGTGGATTGTTATCTGTGATATACGTACATATGTGTGTGTGTGTGTGTGTGTGTGTGTGTGTGTATAGAGAGAGAGAGAGAGAAAGAGTATGTGTTTTTTTCTCAGGGGCATGTCCTACTTTTTGATATATTACATAGGTTTTAAAACAAATACTTTGTCCTAAATCTGTTTGATGAAGATTTTAATATCACCTCTGTTGTATACTGTGGTGTTTCACAAAGCTTACTAAACAGTTTTGTAAGAACTTAGTGTTGTCTTAAGAAGTCTTTTGAGTACTATTAAATATTATTACCCTATTCTGACCTAGATAAGGGGCAGTAAACTATTTTTAAATATAAGGCCACTAATCCATCGAAGTTATGAGCTGCTACTACACACACACACACACACACACACACACACAGTTTTAAGCACTACATTTTTTACCCTCATCTTATTCCCCTGTGACTTCCAACTAATATATGTATTAGTTTTAAAACTTTCAGAAAAAGAGAAAGTAATAAAAACTTGCTTTGAAAGTGAGTAATGAGGATCATAAACAAAATAGCATAATACATACCAAATAATATTCCTGGTTCCTGAAGGACACTGAGAAGAAGAGGATAGAATCAAAATGCACAAGTGAGAGACGCCTACCCGGAAGGTGTGGGAGCTGCAGGTTCACAGGAAGACGGGAAAGAGGGAATCTGCCCCAAGGAGAGAGGGAGCCCAGGTTAGAGAGGAGCTTCATGGGTCGTATGGTGGTGACTTTACTCAGATGTAAACTCTTCATTTTTTCTGGTCTCTGAAAATTCAGTTAGGATTTCTAGATGATAGCGAATCTTCACAGCACTTCTGCTGTCTGAGAATTTGTTCTGAATGAGGATCTAAGTCTGCTTTTCGAGAGTGGTTTTTTTTTGCCGCCTATATTGACTTGACCACATCAACCCTGGGCCCCAGTGTCCCTGACAATCACTCTTTATATGCAGATTTTAATGTTTAGTTTCAGTTCTTTCGATAACAGGTAAATCAGAAATTTCCATCTGTCCTGTCACAGTATGGCTGTTCAAATAAAAGGCATTATTGGTGTTTCTTGTGTTAAATAATGGTTGGGTCCTGAATGATCCATATGGTGACAATTTTGTATGTATCTAAACTTTTGAAACAAAAAATTCCCTTTAAGTGTTTTCTGTGTCGCCTGTATTTAGTGATCTTTTGCTTATTTTTAAAACTTTTACTCTTTTTTTTTTTTTAGTCATCAAACACAAACAACCTGTTGGGATCATCCTAAAATGACTGAACTCTTTCAGTCCCTTGGTGAGTGTTGTTTTATTGAATAGGAACTAAACGACTGAGAACTGCGTATTCTTCAAAGGAAACCAGTTGCCAACTTTTCTTACATGGCCTCTTACCTTGAAAGACTCACGTCCCTGACATTTAGCAATATCGACTCTCTAAGAGCAATGCAGTCAACAGATTATTGCCTTTCTTCTTAAAAGGATGTGTAGTTTGGAGGAGTAGGAGCCGAAGGGGGTTCTTTCACCGGGAGGGAGGAATGGGACTGGAGGTGTGACCTGCCTCATATTAAGTTGTCTTAAATTTCAGCTTTGAAAAAAGTATGCAGTAACAATGCAGCTTCAATACACTGCCTTAATTTTGTTTTTAGCTTTTTTTTTAATTTAGGAATTTTATAAATCAATTAGCTAAATCAATTTAGCTTGCTTAATTTCATTTTACTTAGGTCACAAAAAGCTAAATTCATTTTAATATAAAAATGCAAGAAAGTGCTTTAGATGAGGATCCTACTGTTTGAATTTCCACCGAAGTATTACTTTCAACTGTTTGCTTAGCCTGCTTCCATCAGGTTGACCCAGTGGTGTTTTTCTAGTTTTTCTCTGAGTAACTAGGGAGAGAGAGAAAGCAGCAACAAGTCTCCTATTCCTGTTTCAGCAAGAGACACATTTTTTATGTCTTAAACATTGGACTGTCTTCTGCATAACCTTTTATTTGGGTAAGAGAAGTTACTGCAAAAGACTAACAAGCAATAAAAATCACTGCTTTCTGTAGTTTGTAAAGTGACATAGCAGCTTTTGATGATTTGTAAGTTTTCTTCTGACTCTGCTGTCTCTGATACTCTGTCTTTGGGGCACAGAAAGGGAAATCACAAGATGCATTGTTTCCAAGATTGTAATATTCATCATCTTAGCCAGGTCTACTACAGGGCAAAAGAACAAACGGGTCAGGACGAAGGGAGCACAGCATGAGACCATCTTCACGAGCCATGTGATCAACAGCTTGGTTGACAGAAAGCTAATTGTCCTTGGGAAAAATGCCCTTGGAGGACAACAATCCCCTGTAGCAATAGAGAAGGAATTGATTTGGCTGTAATAATAGCTGTGTCTTCTTTTCCTCATCTTCTTTTTTCTACATAGGGACAGAAAGTGTGATCCTGTACCTCATCCATCGTAAGGGTCACAACTGATTGTCCTGCAACACGAGACAGGTTAACTAGAGAAAAACACAAAAGAGCTTAATCAAAGTTTCATGGAACATGGGAATCTTGAGAAATAAAGACCCAGGGGAAAATGATCTGGTTTTCTGTACAGGTTCCATGAGGAACTGACAGCCATAGCAAAGTATGATTGGACAAAAGGGTCTGATCTGATGATATTAGACTCAAGGGGAAGCTGAGTGAGTCTTTCTGTCCAGATTCTGCTTAGCCTGTCTATGTGGCCATCAGGATGCCTGTCACATGAGGGTCTCCAAGGGACAAAGGGAAATGTCAGAGTACCTTTTCTAGATTTTATGGCTAGCTTTAGAAGAGAGCAGTTCTAGATTTTGTGATTTGTGTTGAGGAAGAGGAATTCTGGTTGCTTTGACTTACTTTGGGGGAGAAAGATGAGTGGAAGACAGGAAGGCAGAAAGTCAGAAAGACCTTGCCGTAAGGCCCTTCCTCTTCCAGTGTCCTGCAGTTCAAAGAACTCTGTATGCCGAAGGACCATGCTTCAGGTTTTGAGCTTCGTCACCTGTTTGAAAATGCTTTCTTAGGATTTTCTGCGTAGTACTACTTTGAAATGTATTGCAACATGGTGCTAATGATCACTTTATTTGCAAAACTAAATATGGTGAAATTAGGAGAAGGCTTTTTACTGAGGACAGACACAGTCTTTTTCCATCATCCAAAGTAAGCAAATACATTCTTGGCATTTAATATAAGTTAAATAATAGGCATGCTGTTTAAATTGTTCCTTTTTCCATTTCAGCTGACCTGAATAATGTACGTTTCTCTGCCTACCGCACAGCGATCAAAATCCGAAGACTACAAAAAGCACTATGCTGTGAGTTATTCTACCAAAGTTAATCACTCTATTCTGTGGATTGCCTTTTTCTGTTTTTAAGACAAAGCTAAATGAAAAGAATGATGCATTTGTGGAGTTAACCTGATTTTCAGTGTACTCTGCTCCAGGAGTTGGCTACAGTTCTGTGTATGCTTTATTATTTGCCCATCAGCATGCAGTAGTGAAACAAAAGAACGGATGCCACCCTAATTGGAGAATAAAATTAACCAAAATACAGGAGTAACATAGAAAGCTTTTACAAACATTGTGCTGTCCCCTAATCTAAAAAAGATTAAATCACGGAATCTAAGTAGTAGGTCATTGCCTTCTTAGTACTTTGTATCCATTTACAAGTACAGTGTTCCAAACACTTTGCCTCAGTAAAATCATATAATAAGGGAACACTAAACAGTAATATTTGTAATCCAAATGTGAACAGGCACCTCAGCAAATTAGAGGAAACCTCTGTTTTCTTTTAAATATGTCTTCAGACATTTAGTATTATCAGTGAATTTTTCCTACAAAGAGTGTGTGTTCAGAGTGGTATTCTGTGACAGTCATTTTGCCAAAGGATTATTTCTCCCTGTAAATAACATAAAAGTAAGTAAAAATATAAATGTTTATAATAGAGGATAGCTTTGAGCTCTTTAGATTCTATTTGTGCTTGTAGTGTTAATCATCAGTTTACTCAGCGAACAGATAGGCCTTGTCAGATAGCTAATACGGAAAATGGCATTTGCCCCTACTTTTAAGATAAGGTAATTTAAAAAGTTCCAAGTATTCTTATTTGCTGCATTTTATTAAAAGTTGTTGTATGTCAAGGCAGCTTAGTGAAGCTTTAATAATTACCATTAGAAAAATGATATGTTAGGGTTGAAAATTTTGCTCCTTAAAAGTCAGTAGTAATTAGCAATAAATTTTAAGTTGCCTGCACAAGGGAAGTTGAGCAAAGAGATGTGTGTAATCATCTAGAGAAAACAAAGTGATGCAAAGCTTTAAATAATAATTAAGTGTTGCAAAATGACCAGTGCAAGAAATTGAAGCCAACACACTGCGGCTGGTGAGCAGTGCGCTGGGCAGGGAAAAAACGGAATAAATTATGGACACACAAAGCGGGTGTTCCATCTACTCAGCCAGTCCATGGCGACAGCAGTTATAAAAGAGACTCAGCTGCGTGTCCAGTATCCAGCTGATGGGTCTGGAAGGCCTTCCCAGGCCTGATGAGCTACAAAATGAGGACAAATGACTCAGCCACAAGAGCTCCACTGACGCATCATTGTGAGCAGAAGCCCCGTTTCCAGGAATCCTTCTGGGTGGAGGAGCACATGCCTGCATTTGGTGGTTTCTTCTGTTGGTTCTTCTCAGCCCTGAAGAAACAGCTCTGTCCTTCACTCTACTCTCTCTCAGACCTGAAAAGAACCAAAGAGAGACTCCAGCTTCTTACCTAAAGAGCACTGGTGATGGGCAAGCAAGTAGATAGTGCTGGGCTTTGTGGGATTTTGGATGTTTGAGATGACAGCCTCGCAGCCACTGGCCTCCGGGTTCCTCCGGGCTGCAGCCTGGGCCCGTCTGCCACTTGTCAAGTTGCCGCTTCATGATTAATCCGTTGCTTCCTCTCCCAACATCTCTGTTTGCTTGAAATGCTCTGACCCTTTCTCCCCCTCTGTTGGTAACCCTTTATTCTTCCCAAATACCATTAAAAATGCACCTCTTTTGGAAACATTTACAAGCTCCCACCTGCCTCCAATTTTTCCACTACTTTCTGATTGTCTGTAATGATGGCTTCTCACCTGAGTGAGCGACACATGCAGCCTTGTGACAGGGGACTGCTCTGGTCTCCCTTGAGAAGTGCTTGAGGTCAAGGTCAGCTCACTCTGAAAATCCCCACCCAGCTTGCCACCCAGGGGAGAGAGTACACTGGCATTGCTCTGCCACCATGTTGACCTCTAAGATGATGCAGGAGAAAAACATAAGGTACGGAGCTTTGGTTCCTACACTCAAGGAACTCACATTTAGGGAGACAGTGCTGCATGTGGATACACACTCGTGCTTTCAGCAGATTCCTGTAGCCTGTTGGAGGGGCCGTGCTTGGCCCATCTCTCTGTTCTCTACTTCACCTGGCTCTGCTGTGGGCACTCCCAGTTCCAGCTGATGACTGGAGAGGCAGACATTGTATTTAGTCCCTCCTGCCGGAAAAGCTCTGCTACCAGCTCACCATGCCTGTGCCTTTCCAGTGGCTGCTGTGCATGCTTCCTTTGGATCTTTGGCTGCCTTCAGGGTTTTAATGAGACTGTGTGTTTCTCCTTCCAAGGTAGATCACTCCTGATTCTCTTTCTCATCAGATCCCTACCTCTCCAGCATAGCCCTTGACATCATGCTTGGCTTAAGTACTAAGGCACAGTGTCAGAGTCAGAATTTTTAGTACTCTATGTGTGTAGCTATTTATTGTCTATCTCTCCAAAATGAATTAAGCTTTTATGAGAGGAATGAATTGGTGTTTCTTCCACTACGACCTCATATAAATTAGAACACACTGAGCAAATGATTTGAGTTTGAAGGTTTTATAGGCATGAACCAGAAGATGTGTAGAATTTATAGTAGCATTTTTAATAGTAAAATTTGCTTGATTCGTAAGTTGATATGATACAACAGCAAGATAAATGAACTAACAATAAGCATAACATGGTGAACGTTAGAACTATAAAGTTAAGAAAGAAAATCAGATGGTAGAAGAAATTTGTGCAGCTTGTTTCCATTTGTGTATAGTTCAAAAACATGCAGACCTAAAAGCTGTACTGTTTAGGTACATTTATATACTTTGAAGAACTGAAAGTGAAGTACAAAGGTTAGCAATTATGACTGTGATTGTAAAGAGGCAGAGTTAAGGAGGATCTTCTAACGGTCTTCTATGATGCGAGTAGCATTCTTTTTCTTTAGTTGTGTGTTATGGTTTGTATCTAGATGTCCCCCTCAAATCCTCACATAGTTAGTCATAGGTGGGGATTTCCGAAGGTTGCTGAATCTAGGGTGTGTGATGCCGGGATCTAGGATATGATGCTGAGATTGATTCATGGCGCCATGCTAGGATTAAGACAGTGCAGCCCTGGGTGTGAGTGCTACTGTTTTTTGTCAAACCTGTATTTCTGTGTGTGTGTGTGTGTGTGTGTATGTTATATATAGCCTTTAAGAACTTTTTGTGATAGATGACAGCCGAGAAGCAAAGGAAAGCCCTATCCCTTCACACTGAAGGCTAGTTTCCTGGAGTAACAGGCCATAAAGCCATATAGAAATTGTGCTATTAATCAGGAAAGCATCAAGTAATGGGGTCTGAATGGAGTGGCTTAGCTATTTTTCCAGTATACAGAAATTTCCTTAAATTCAGTTTTGGCCAATTTGAAGTCTGTTCTGAGACCTTTCTGGCTCCTGAATCTCTCGTAGTATTGTATTTAATGTTCCGACACTTTTCTTTAAAGAGTGGGGAGCGATACAGTCACTTCCTGTTTTGTGTGGGTTTGGCAATAGGGCCAAGAGGAGGATGCTCACTTTTGATAATATATAAGACAGACTGGAGGGCAGAAGGGAAGGAACAGAGGATGAATAGATGCCTTGAATGAAGGATGATTGAAGCTAAAGCTGGCTAATAGTGGTAGCAGAAAAAAAAGAAAATCTTGAGATTTGCAGACAGGCTAAAAGGAAGGCAGGACCTTTAGTTGAGACATAATAAGGGAGAGGTTCCTACAAGAAAATGATGATGCTCTAGGGAACTGAGGAACAGGAATGTGCACCCACTATTCAGGCAAGAGAAGAAGGGAAAAAGGAATCTGTGTTCATCCCAGGAGAAGTCATAATGGAAGTCATGGTATGAGTAAGGGCACTAGGCTTACCCAGCACAAGACCAAGTATGAAACCTTGAGCCCTGCCTGTGTTTCAGTGCTCTGGGGAAGGACGAAGGAGGAAGCGCGATGCATCCACGGTCAGGTGCTAAAGAGTGTTTATTTTTGGCAGGACAGGAGAATGATGATGCATTTCCATCTGACCCTTGTATGTGGAATTCAGGCAAAGTCTGAAAGTTGCTTAGAAAATGATTCTGCTGTTTGTTTCATTTACCGCATGACCGAGCTGTCATTTGCCTCCCTTTGCAAAGAGAAAATCATAATTTTCTGTGATTTAAATGCAGTCAGTTCTCTAAAGGTACCTGAATGTGACACACTTCAGGAAGATGCATGCTTGGCTTAGGCACTAAGGCAAAGTGTCAGAGTAAATCACTGGAAATTGAAGACATGATAGTCTGTGGGATGTGGCAAATTACTGTCACAGCTATGCTCTGTACAACAAGGGAGACTTTTCTGAAAGAAATAAAGGACAATGTGATGCAGACAATGGTCTTTTTGAAATTCGGGCTGTGTCACTTTATGCCATGCAGGGATCCAATAGCAGGGCTGTGCTGCCAGCATGATTACCACTGGAATTCAGAAAACTTAAGAGTATTTTAGCAGTATTTGAATATATTTCTTTGTGGAGAATTGTAGTTCTGTAGCTACTGTCCTTTATTAAGTACTTTCCCTCTGTCAAACACAGTGGAGAATAAATTTTCCTACTGCTGTCCAGAACTTTCTAATTGAAAACAATGTATGGTGCCAAGAAACAGGGTAAAAATGACAATGGAAATTGCAGATGATTTTTTCTTAGTTTGTTTCTGACACCATCTAACTCATGGGAAGCTCGCACAAGTTATTTTTGTTATCAGCTTAAGTTTACCAATAATTTCTTTGACATCTAGGAAATGAATTGCTCTGTTATCCAGACTTGCATGTTTTATGTTCAAATTTCTGTTTTTTCTTTTAAAAACTTTCTTTCTTTCAAGTTGCTTCAGAAATTATTTTAATCTGTATAATTTTATAATAACACTTTTTCATTGTAGATAATTTAAAAATCAGTAATTCTGTGTTCTTTAAGCAGCTCACATGGGCACTTTTCATAAACGTTCTTAAAAATTCAAAATTAGTGGTTATTTCGTTATTAGGAAAAAAGTAAATTCAAAGGAAGCTATTTGTTCACTTTAGACATCTGTCAAAATATGTCATTTTTTTGAGGGAATAGTTCTTGCATCAGGCATAAAAGAAGTAGATATATACTTTCAGCTCCACTGATAATTTTTTAGAAATGGTGAAATGTGAAGTATGGTGATAGAGAACAAGTTCTCTAGAACAGTTTTCCTTGAGCAGACCTTAAATTAATGTGGCTTCTGTAACTTTTCATTCCCATTATGTTTAGATTTGGAAGGATCATTTTCACACTTAACAAATGTATGGATGTATTGTAATTTGATAACCTACTTCGTTTCCTTGTTTTCGACTGATTAGTAAATGACTCAGAGTTGATTTTTAAAAACAAATGGAGACTCTGCCCTGGCCTGTGTGTGAACTTCCCTGGCCCTTGCATGTCTCCCTAAGGCAGTGTCTGGCCTGGGAGCTCCGTGTTTCTTCCCCTCTGTGCTGCATGCCACCAGCTCCAAGTCACTCACACAGTCCATGCTGCACCTTCCTTGGCACCTCTTCGACTTGCTTAGATTGTTACCTCTTCTCAAGCTGCTGCAATCCAGGCATCCCTTGTCTCTTATGTACTTTTCAAATCCTGTCTCTTTGGGGAGGCTTTTCCAGTTGTTTTCCCATTGAGCACCCCTAATCCAATAATACCAAATCCAAATGCTTCCAAATCTGAAACTTTGTAAGCATTGATATGACAGTCCAAGTGGAAAATTCCATTCCTGACCTTTTGTGATGAGTCACTGTCAAAATACAGATACACCAAAAATAGTATACAAAAATGACCTTCGGGTCATACATACAAAGTATATATGAAACATAAAGAAATTTGTGTTTAGACTTGAGTTCTCATCACATATATGCAAATATTCCAAAACAGAAAAAATTCCAAAAGCTAAAACACATCTGGTGTCAACCATTTCCAACAAAGGACATTCATCCTGTGTCAACCCACACAGATCTGTGCTTTTTCCTATCAGGACACTTTTACTCTTTCAGTAATTATCAGGATGTCTTTGAGAACAGGGACTGTAGCAGTACAATGCTCACTATTGGTGTTTTACACAGGAGAAGTAGAGACTGGAGCAGATAAGTAAGTGAAGACCAGTATCCTGTGAACCTCTAAGCATCCTCGTTAGCTCTGTGTCATGAAATGCTATATGTATACCAGTGTCATGACAAGCAAACCAGACATGGGCCAGATTGTGACAACCTTCTTGAACAGATTGATTTAGGTGGCAGTGAAGTGTTATTTTTCTGTTGAACCTGTTTTATTAGCTGAGCATCCTTCGGTGAACTTTGTATGTCATTATGTGCATGTGAAAAACTCTGTTCACAGATGATCAGTTGGCAGTGATATGAGGTCTGATTGATCAGTGGTACTAAGTTATGTTACTGAGGAGCAGGAAGCTGGTGTGCTGTTGCACAGTCGTGTGACTATAGAAAACAGTAATGTGTCACACATTCAAGCAGCTACAGGAAGGGCTAGGAATGCTTTCACTGCAAAGAAATGATCAGTGTTTGAGAAGGTAGATATGTTTAACCTGACTTAAACATTATGCATTTGATACTGTAGCAAAATATCACATGGCATCCCATCTGGATTAATACATGCTTTTTCATGCTTTTATGTATCAGTTAAAAATGTTCAGAAAATGGAAAATTTAAAAATAAGAAAAAAAAAATGAACGAAGGGGAGGTAGTCCGCAGGCTGTCTTCCGGAAATGAGGACATTGTCATATTTGAGATGTTCTACAGTGTGGAGTAGAGTTAAGAGATTCATGTCTTTATACACTTAAAAGCTGAAAGGGCCTAGACCGGGAAAGGCCAGACAAAGAAAATAAGGGAAGATTGAAAGCTAGAGTTCAAATTTAGATGCGTGGAATGTGGGTAAGAGGTTAGGAATCAAAGAATGGAAATGCTATTTATGTCTGTGAACACTGAAATTAACTGAAAAGGATATTTTATTTTAATTTGGAAAATTAAGCCAAGCTCTTGAGACTAGAAAGGCTTTGTTGCTATGCAGTTCACTGACGTTACATAATCCTTTTTCTCACCTGATTAGTGGATCTCTTAGAGTTGAATACAACAAATGAAATTTTCAAACAGCACAAGCTGAACCAAAATGACCAGCTACTAAGTGTCCCAGATGTCATCAACTGTCTGACAACAACCTACGATGGGCTTGAACAGATGCATAAGGACCTGGTCAACGTTCCGCTCTGTGTGGACATGTGTCTCAACTGGCTGCTCAATGTATATGACACGTAAGTTTGTTTTTTCCATTAATTTACAGTCACAGAATAAAATGTTAGTGATAGAAAATGCTTAGTGAAATTTTTAAAGCATGCTTTTCCCAGTGTAAATACTGAGTTATTGAAAATAAATGACTTTCCAAACCATATGAACTCTTCACAAACAATAGAAGAGAAAGGAATATGCAACTATTATTTTAAGAGTTTGCTTCAAATTACAAAGGATTTCAGATTAATAGCATTCTTTTATCAAGAAGCTGGAGAAACCTAACACGGCTATGTTGTATTTTCTTCCCTTTACTCCATAACTTCTTACACTGTTTCTTTTTTTTCAAGAAGAAAAATTTGAAAAAAAGAAAAATTTTGTATTTATCATTATGAGTTAAAATAATTTATTAGCTCATAATATTGTGCTCTTCAATCTTTGTGTAACAGATTAAGAACGATTTGAATGGCAATGAATGGGATTTAATTTGTCTTTCAATATTAACTGTATTTATTGCCATGATGGTTAATGTGTTCATACGGTATTTTAAATAATGTATGCTACAGGACATTCTAGTATTTGTAATTTAATTAGGTGCTTACTATTACATAAAGAGCACTCTCAACTTCCAGCATAACTCATCTGTCATTAATTTGGCCTTTATGATTATGACAATCTATTTGTGAACTAATCAGTTCTAGAAAGACTTGCCGTGGGCTGACATTTCTGAAACATTAGGAATTATTCATTGTGGTAAGAGTTTCCAAGTCTGCAAAAAATGAAATAAGAAAATTAGGACTGTTGTAAAGTTACTTTCTATTAACTAGCTACAGTATGTGAAAATTTGCATGCGTCATCCTTTGATCTAAAGAGAAGGAAAATAGACAAAAGTTTGTAAATGTATACATATTTAGTAGATGATTGATTTTTGTATAAGAAATACATGATGAGGGCTAGGGATATAGCTTAGTGGCACAAGCACCTGCCTGGCAAGCGCAAGGTCCTGAGTTTGATTTCCAGTACCAAAAAAAAAAAAAAAAAAGAGAGAAATAAATGATAATTGCTTTAGAGATGCTTTATGTAAAATTTTACTGTTGTATTAGAAAAATCTTGTCTCTTATAATGTTTACAAATATTATGAAGTATTTTTTAAAATTATAAAATAGCCATTGTGTTCTAGAGGGCCCCTGAGGAACTCTCTGAAGCATGAATCTTTGTTACCATAATGAATACAGTGGGATTTACTACATCTTTGTTGGGTATCTGTTCATGCTTTTCATTTTAATACAGATTTTTATTCTAGAATAAAATATTACTATTAGCATTAACCCATCATTACGTTGCTCTTTATTTTTTAAAACCTCAAGGGAGACATTTTCTGTAGTAAATTTACCAAAAGAGCTGGTCAATTAAGCATTTTAAGTGCAAATGCTTATTGCTAAATTCATAGAAGAGGAACTTCATTCAACCCTATGGAGTATAAGGGACATATATGTATACCTTTGTCATATTTTAAGGAATAACTGGAAAAAAATTAAAATATTTTCCCTCAGCATCCTTTGTGGCTCTGATACCCTGTGTTAGTTTTTTAGGGCTGCCACAGCAAAGTACAATAGACTGGTGGCATGAGCAGCATTGTGCATATCCTTGCCATGCTGTAGAATAAAGTCTGAGATCAAGCCATCAACACCATTGCTTTTTCTTTCTGAGGCCTTTCGACTTGGCTGTGTCTTCTTTGAGTGTACAGATGGTCTTCCATGTTAGTTTGTTTCCTCTTCCTATAAGGATGCTACGTGTTTTGGATTAGAGCCCTCCCTACTGACTTCATTTTACCTTAATTGTGTTGTAATGCCCCCATCTGCTGATACAGTCACCTTCTGTGCTACAAGGAGTTAGGATTTCAACATGTGAATTTTAGAGGAACACAGGTCCCAACCCACACATACACTGTTTTCTCTGGACTGCTCAAGGAAATAGTGCCACTTAGTCAAGAGGGAAACCACGTATGAAATGGGATCATATTTTGGTGGGTTATGTTGGCACAGGTCCACTTCTCACCATCGAATATGAGCACATGGAAATGCTACACTAAAGTACATGTTTTTATTTAGAAAGACAATATGAAGTTTCTCATTTCCCATTTTAAGGGGAAAGAAAGTCTGCTGGACTTACCTTCCTTTCATGCACAAAAATGCAGCAGAGAACACGATGAGTAAGAATGGCGCCCACTCAGTCTAGCTTTTTATCTCAGAGAGAAGTGTAATGGACTAATTTAAGGAAAAAGCATGGTTACTCTTATGGTGGTAATCACAGATGTCCAGAGTTGGGTTGCTCAAGTTTCTCTACTACGACTTACTCATTTATCTAAACAACTTTTTGCAAGCTGAACTTCTCTTTGAGAATGTGATAGAATCTGTGATCTCCTCCCACTGTACTAGAACATTATGGATCTTTGAGATGCTTGTGAACCTTACAGATAATAGCTTCATAAAGCTACTGTAACATTCATTTCTTAGTTATGTTGCCCAGCTTTCTGTTGTGAGAACAAGTACCTAAATAACCAAACTTACGCCAAAAAAAAGGGCTCATTTCAGCTGTGTAGGTTTCAGCCCATCATCAGTTGAGCCCATTGTTTTGGGGAAGGCAACACATCGTGGTGGCAGAGCAAACCACTCTTCTCAGGACCAGGAAATGAAAGAGAGAGAGCAGAGACCAGCTTCCATGTTCTTCTGCAAGGGCACACACCCATGACTCAGAAACCTCCCACTCACATGGCGTTAAGAACCAACCTTCAAACACATGGGCCTTTGAGCAAGAATCCAGCATAACTATAGCATTAATATTGTACTCTGACTGCCTTGTTTTGTGTAGTATGGTGCAGCCTTGATAAGCATTGTCAGCTGCAACTAGCTTTTGAAATAATGAATGATGCAAACATAGTAGACCATAAAATTCCATAAGTAGAAGAACTTCAGGAATCTCTGTATTTTACTGTTGGAAAAACAGGTAGAGAGATAAGGCCATTTATTCACAGCCACTTTTTACATATGAAGGTTATGGATTTAATATTCAAATATTTTTGGCAATTGCTTTATTCTTACCGTACTCCCCGTATCTAGAAAAAAATGGTACTTTTTACATTATTTTAAGTAAACGATCCTTTTCAAGTTTTCATATGTACCCAGTTTGTGCTTACATTCAGCATTTTGAAAGAGGAATCCATTTTTGTCTTGCAGATGACAAGAATTTAGATTTCTGGTTCTGATTGCTATGTGACTTGGCAGCCACTTAACTTTGCTATTTCAGTTTCTCATCTGAAAATTTGAGATAAAAATATCTGCTCAGTTGATCACACAAAAGGTGATTGTGAAGGGCAAATGAATTAATATGTGTAAAATAGTCTTCATAAGCTGTAAAGATAAAATTGATCCCATTTATGAATTCGTAGCCTCGGTCAGTCATCTTCTCAGGTTAAAAAGTCTTATTTTGCCATCTTCCTTCTAGACTTAGTAGAAATCAAAAGCATTTAGATCATGATTTAAAGGAATAATCTGGAACACATGGTTTAAATATTTTTTTTTAATCTGTGGAGATTATTAGCCTCATTTGTTGCAGTATTAATTCATTTTTTCCAGTATTCCAAGATGGATATAATCTTCAAGGTATTTACTTTACCAATTCAACTAATTTCAGTAGTTACTTAGGAAAACTATCAGGGGAAACAAATACTTCAATATTGGGCTATGTCACTTACTCCTAAATTTTATTAGTTCCCTATTGTCTCTCAAATCTTAATAACCTTTTCTTAGTGTATGTTTGTGATACAGAATAATTACATTTATCTTGAGGAATTGCTACATTGATCATTTTTGCCATCAGAACTCTCAGTCCTATGACCTCACCTTAATCTAGTCGTTGCATGGCTGGTGCTCACACCCTACCTCTGTCTCCTTGCTCGGGCTTTTCCTATTATACTCACCATATTTGAGAGAGTGAGTCATTACATGTCTGATTTTAGACTTATATTTTCTAGGAAATGTTTTGAAACTTATGACTATTTACACTAATCCATAATGGCTCCTCAGCCACAATGATCTTGTGCTTGGTTCTTCATTTTCATGTGTAAAGGTCGATCTTATGTTTTCTCTAGTTGTTCTCTTGTCTTACCTCTCCAACTAGTAAATGAGCCTATCTTGGGTAAGAACTGTGTCTTCTATTTTTCTCTTGGTCCCTTCAGTATATAGAACAATTATGGAATCACAGTAAGCCTTTAGGATTGTTCGTGGTGGATAAAGGGATGATTGACATTTTCAGTTGTCTTTCTGATGATGTTTCTGTATTGTGTTATTGAGATGGACAGGAAGTCATGCTCTAATGTGTACCATTTTGATCATTTTTTCCCTTAAGGGATTACTTTGTTCTTATGCACACTCATGTATTTGTCTTAGACTATTCAATAGACTTTTGTTATTTTCTGCAAGTCTATTGTTTATAGTCAGAGAATGAAGACTTCAGATTTTAAAGGAAGGAAACAGACATTGTCTGTTGCATGTGATAATTAAGAACCTCTTAAAAAATAATAAGTAGAAATGTAATTTATAGCCTGACTCAGTTAAGGGTTAATTTGAAACTGGCATTGCTTTAGTTGTGACAAACTGGAAACTGTTATTTTAATCTAGAAATTCTGCTATATATAAGTATTATCTCATAAATCAATTCTGAATATTATACATATCCATAGTAAAGGTTCAATAAGTTGTTTGGATGTGATTTAAAATAATTATAAATTCTATGCTGTTGAGGAACTATTTTGATATTTGACCAATCTCTGAGCATGTTTTCTTTTTTAATTTATTTTGGACTTTATATAGCATCATATGTATACAGAAAGTTACTTGAGTATAATTTATGTGGAAAAATGTTAGTGTTACTGCAAAAATACTAGGAAAAAAGATTCAAATATAACTTGGTAGTAAGACTACTTAAAATTACAGTTGTGTGATAAAATATTTTATAATAGTATGAATTACTAAATATTATTTAGGTATATATTATGTAAACATCTGGTCATAGATTTTAAGTTTACTTTTTCAGTACTTAAGAAATTAGTAACAAAAACCTAAACTAAAAACTCGTCCCAAATCTGAAATAATAAAGATGGCAACGAAGACTTTTTTCATGTTATTTCATTGGAAGGATCATGTATTTAATACTGTGGCCAACATTTGGTAGATAACTTATTAATTCTTTGATAAGCAATAGAATAAAGACACTTTCCATTTTTACAGACAAAATTAAATTTTTCTTTAGTCAACTTAAAAGTGAAATTGAAATGATCTCTTACTGGCATATAGTGAAACTGTTTCCCAGCATTGATGGATATCAGTTATAGTTTGATAATCCCCCAAATTATCAAGACCTCACACCTGTCTATTTAACATCATTGATTATTAAAATTTACCATAGTAATTTTAAAGACTGCATTGACAGAAACTTAAGTAAATGAAGACAATAAAGTTTTAAGTATTCATCAAGTTCAAAGTCTTCAGTATATACTTGATTTTCTAGTCAGTTTCCTTACATTTATTTTGGATATCTCAGTAGTGTAACCCTTTTTTTCTTCTTTTTTTCTTTTTTTTTTTTTTTAATTTTAAACAGAAAACAGAGATTACAGTAAAACAATTTCAAAATGGGCCAATAGGAGAGTAACAATAATCAACACATTGCATATTGTTATATTCACAGTAGTAGTTTAGAGTATAAGAGATAGACGTGAAACATTGTCCAGAAAATTATTAGCACAAAACTTTCCCCTTGATGAATCAAGAGAAACAAGCTGTGTGACTATTTTTTGTTATGACTGCTATATTATTTTCAAAAGAAGAATTCAATAAAAATGTAATCTGAAAATGACCCTGTGAAAGCTACTTTTCACTCAAAATTCTTTAACTATCTTAACTAATTTTTTATATACATACATGGATTTTCTTTCAGTTTGTCATACAAGTACAACAATACGATGGTTACATATATGTGACTTATTTAGTTCACTGATAAGTATGTTTTCAAGGCACACCCATTTAAGAGTGAAAATGTCTAGTTTATCATACTTTATAGCTGAGTAGTATTCCATTATATAAAAATACCACGTTTTTCATCCATTTCTCAGTCGAGGGACGTTTAGGTTGCTTCCAAGATCTGGCTATTATGAGCTGTGCAGCTATAAACATGGGTGCACATATATCGCTGTGGTAGGATGTTTTTAGTTCTTTTGGGGATACCCAGATGGGGAATAGCTGGGTCAAATGGGACCTCCAATCCTAGCTTTTTGAGGAATCTCCACACTGACTTCCACAGTGGTTGCACCAGTCTGCACTCCCACCAACAGTGGAGAAGGGTGTAACCCTTTCGTACTGCATTGTTACATGCATATTTTGGTAGCTTTAGTCATTTCTTTGTATTTATAATTATTAACAAACTTTAATTGATAATGAGATCTTTTCAGCTTTATAGTTACTGTTTTCATTTTGCTTTAAATTGTTCTCCTTAGTTTCTGTGTGTGTATAAAGTGATGTGAAGTTAGGTATTTCTCCAGAGCTGATCAAACCACTGTTTTATGTTGTGAAGTTTTAGTACGGGTCTAATATTAATTGTAAAAAGTGAGTAGAAAGCATGCTTATGATACAATTTTTAAATGATTTTCTCTCAAGAAAATAGATTCTGGGGACGAATTAGAATGCTGCATACAGTTTTAAATGCATCTAACACATTGAGATTCTTATCATTTCAGGGGTCGGACTGGGAAAATTAGAGTGCAGAGTCTGAAGATTGGATTGATGTCCCTCTCTAAAGGTCTCTTAGAAGAAAAATACAGATGTATGTAAGACTTTTCATGAATCAAGTGTATTTAGTAACAGTATTTGTAACAATTGAGAACTTACTTTCTATGGTTTTTCTAGTAATAATGGTTCCCGTTTATTAAGTTTTTACTATGCAGGTACCAGGTTGGACTAAAGGTGACCATGCAGAGAAGTTAGGATTTTTGTGAAATGAAAGATTGATTATACGACCACAAGGTGTAGTGCCTTGATGGAATGAAAACAAGCTACAAATTTTTATCTCATTTGATTTTTAGAATAATCTCCATAAAATATAAGCATAATAATTTCCATTGTCCAGTTGAAAAAAGTAATGCCAAAATAGGTTAAAAACCTAGTTCATGGCTGCAGAGTGCAGTAAGTTGTAGAACTATATCCTAGGTTTTTCTGACTCCAAAACTCAAGTTTTTGAACTGTGTATGTCCAGTTCTTTAAAAAAAAAAAAAAGTAAGAGTTAAGGTGGACTAAAGTTTCTATGGACATATTCATGTCATATTTCTAAATAGTTATATTGTATAGTTGTGACAAAAGAAAATGGCAAATGTTTATATTATGTTTGTCTGCAGTCATCAAATAAATCAGCAGTGTCCCTTTAGCTGTCAGTTAGTGAAAAGCATCTTGACATTGGAAAGGGCACAGTTCTCAGAATGCAGGAGACTTGCCTTTAAATCTCTCGCACTTAGAGGCTGGGTGGGCAGATTACTAGATCCCTTAGAATACAGTCAAGAGGTAACATCATACCTTTCACACGGTTCAGGAAACTCCCATTTAAGGAATGCAATTCAGTTCAAGAATGAAGCTAGTAGTTCTTGCTTGGAAAGGAAGTAAAGATAGTACGTGTTAGAAGTTCTTATAAATAATGGTTGTTGAACAAATGGTAGTAATTGCTGCAGTGTGTCCGAGTTTTTAACTATCTCTTTTGATTTAACTTTTCCCATAAAGTGTGAGCAACTTGGTCCTGCCTGTGTATTCTATAGAGATCAATGTATGTATTGGAAAGAGAGAGTGAGGGGTGTTTTATGAATGGAGAGAGATCTGAAAAAACAAGAGGAGGGCTGAAGGTGTAGGTCAGTGATGAAGCAGTGATGGATGGTCTGCACAAGGCCCTGGATTCTATGCCCACCACCAAGAAAATAAACAGACATAAAACAAAACCAAACCCAGCAAAACGGTGATAACAATAACAACAGCAAAGGAAAGTATTTGATTCTAAGCCCTGAAAATATAACTACATTTTGTATCTTATGGGAATACATATATGTTTTTAATACTTTTATTTTCTGGATCCTTGAATATTGGGATGTTATTTGATTTTGAATTTGAGGTCTAGAAGATGATGGCTTGCTTTTCATACGTAGTTTGAGAAGAATGTCAGTGAAGAGAGATACAGATGTATTTAAAAAGAAAAGCTGATTGTAGGTTCAGAAAGTGAGGGACATTGTTGGAGTGATAGCTCTGTAAGTGGTACAGAAAATCCTTTTTTTTTTTTTTTTTAAATGTTTTTTTTTTCTTTTTTTCCTTTTTTGTTTTTTCCCCAGCACCAGGGATTGAACTCACAACCTCATGCTTGCTAGACAGGCACTTAAGCCATTGAGCCAAACTCCCAGTCCTCAGAAAATCCTTTATATAAAGCTTTTGTTTTGTGGCATTTTATCCAGAACTTAGTCTTCCTTCAGCATCATAATCATGAAACGATATAATTTCCAAAGCTAAAATGTGATTATTTCTTTAACAATTGTAAAAAGAACATGTTAATGAAAGCATCCATGTTCCAAAACTAGAAGAGAATTTTTTAAAATTATTTGGGATTTGAGATTCTTATGTACTCCTGAAAGAACTGAGGTTCTTTGAAGAAACAGTTACATCTTGGTTCTGAGTGTGCTCTGAAATGAATGCAAATTCAAGCTCTTATCTTACATTTTCTATAATTCAGCATCAACTATTCAGATTTTGGCAAGGGCAGCAAAAGCCCCCTGCACTGAAAATCTCTGCTACTTAATTTAATCCACGATGTATGCCATTTTAAGATTTAATTAAGTAAGAAATCTCTTGAGCTGCCATCGTTAATCTAAACCTTTACTGGGATGTTGAAACTCTGGAAATGTTCTGAGGTTTTGTTTTTTCTTTTTCAGTGAGGTTCTTAGCACTGACTCTAGCCGTGATTTCCCTAGTGATCTAAGAATATTTCTTCATTATTATTTTCTTTGTTAGAATTAACATTCAAGATCATTTGCTCTTTCAACTCAATGGTAGAGGCGGCATGTGAGGTCAGCTGATATGCGTTGAAACACTGAGTCTTGTTAATGACCAAAGTCAGTGTCTCACCCCATCTTCCCTCGCTCCTGCTGGTGCCTTCCTGAGAATATCTGCAGGTTAAGTTCCCACAGCCACTTTTCCTTCCCCTTGCTTACAGCTGAGCTTCTACCTGACCATCAAAGCACACATGCAAAGCATCTTTTTGAATGACCGTTTACGTCTCTTCTGACTTCATTTATTGGGATTTGGGTTTTAGATTGTGACCTTCGCCTTGTGGCCCCTTATTCCCACATCCAGACTCTGCTATTAAGTTTCTGACTGTGATGTTAAAATTGGGAAAATTTATGAGAAGTTAGAAGTATATCACAATGTTTACTTTTTACATTTTGTGAGTAGTCTACCTCCGTTATGATGTGACAGCATAGCTGTCTGCCTCAAAAGAGGAAGGATGGGCATGATTGATATTGCTGAAAATGCATGCTTCTCTCTGAAGATTGCTGTAAATATGCATTAGCTCTAAATTTACTCTTCCTACAAACAGGTTTAAATGAAACATCATAAAATCCTGGAATAATATTTTTGGGCTGTGATAGTCTTATTTCTAAGTAACAAAAAGAAATAAATGGAGCTTTCAGCAAATCTAAGTAAAAAAAAGATAATAAAAATTAAATTTATCAGTTCGATTCTCAGTACCAAAAAAAATTAAACTTATCTTAATCAAATTTGCTTTTCCTATGTATGCTTCTAATTAAAGCCACATTTCATTATAATTACCGTGTCAATAATATTGAGCTTAGTTAAGCTTATTGAAAATTCACTGCTAACAGTGTTAGACCAAACATCATTCCCCTTTAAGACAGTTATACATTTTGATCTGATGTTTATTTATTAGGCATTATTTGAAAGTAATTTTTTTACAACTCATAAATAATTACTTCTTTTTCTTATATTCCTGAAAAGTATTTCATGAAGAACATTTAGATTGAGGGTACTTATGAATTTTTAGAACTTGAAAATTCTTTCTAAAAAGTTTAAATTTCTAGTTATTGGAGGTGTTTTTTTGTTTTGTTTTTGTTTTTGTTTTTATTTTTGTTTTTTGGTATCGGGAATCAAACTCGGGATCTTGTGCTTGCCAGGCAGGCACTGTGCCACCAAGCTAAATCCTAGGCAAAAGTTTTAATTTCTATAATGAAGAAATTTCATTTGAAATGTCTACCTTGCAGAAAAACATATCTTAGTACATTAGTTTTATTTGGGGGAATACGGTAATAATTTTAATCCTTGAAACACTGCAGTAGTGAGTAGATTAGCAAATGCTGGAAAGAAATTTTAATTTGTATTATTTAGAAAGGTTAGAAAAAAGATCCGTGTTGCTGTGTCTTGTTGAATGGAAAAGCTGAAGAAAGTGAAAGGGTGCACAAATTTTTAAGTCTTTTAAATGTTAAAAGTGTTTCATTGCATGAAGTAAAACAAAACTACTTCACAGTTGGTAAGGAATGAGAGACTGGCACTAAAAATGAAAAGTACACCTCTTTATACTTTTTAGTGTTTCCTATATAAAATAGATTAGAGCACAGAAATCTTTAAAAGAAGCTAAAGTATGTATTTAATAGTATATTGAATTTGGGAGTGAACACAAGAAGTTGGTAAGCAAGTCATGAAAATGTAAAGGTTTGCTATTAAGGTGCATTTATTACTTCCTGAGTCAGGAGGGAGGCTTTATTTTGGCTCATTCTGCTTCCTAAGGGAAACTTTTAACTGAGATCATAGAATTAACCTATGTGCATTTCTTGCACTATTTAAAAGGGAAATTTATATTAATTGATCAAACTATGTGTTTTGACATATGTTATTTTAAGAGGCACTGACTAACAAGTTAGCAAGTAAGGACACACAGAACATCAAGCTCATCATGGGTCAGGAGAATAACTAATTAGATTCACATCCCCTTAAAATTTTTTTTCTTTTTCAAATTTTTTATTTTGATTAGTATGTTTGTAGTGCCTTCCTCATGGGGAGTTGTTCCATGCATGTAACACCTCTTCATTCTTTTTGTTTTCTTCTCCTCTTCTTCCCCTCCCCACTGCCTCCATCTCTTGCTCTCCTTCCCATTTGCAAAAGATTTATCTCTCTGTTTCCTAGTACTTGTCTTTTGTTTTGCTCTGTAATTTATTTGTGCTGTGGGTTTCTTATGAATTATTTCTTTTACTTACATACTTCGGTCCACATGCTTGAAGTAAAAGAATGCTCTGAACAGATGGGAAATTTACCTCTTGCTGGTCCCTCTTATAGATCTCTTTAATGAGGTGGCGGGGCCTACAGAGATGTGCGACCAGCGGCAGCTCGGCCTGTTACTCCACGATGCCATCCAGATTCCTCGGCAGCTGGGGGAAGTAGCGGCTTTTGGAGGCAGTAACATTGAGCCTAGTGTTCGCAGCTGCTTTCACCAGGTAAACAGAAGGATCGCTGGTACACAGAGGGTGTTGGGGAAGTTCTTTGAGGGTTTTCTGAGAACTGGAATTGGGAGCCTACAGTGCACCCAAATGATGCCAGACTTTGAGAACCATGTCAGTAAGTTTATTTATAAAGGCACATTTGATTCAAAGAATAGTGATGCCAGCAAAGATACTGTTGTGTGTGTGTGACGCAGTGGCAGTTGGATCACAGTGCATGGCCCTTCCTCTACCCTGTCTTCATCTCACCAGTTGTCCCTTGCTCCGTACTTTCTGTCCATATTGGTTCAGTTCCTTGATTCCTGTCTTAGTACCTTTGGGCCCATCCCCTCTGTTTAGAAGCTCGTCTGTCTCTTCTGCAAATTAGCTCCCTTATCCTCACTCATGCTATTCAGCCATCCAACGGCAACTTAATTTTCAAATCCTCGGAAAATCCTGCTCCGCCCTCTTTAGATATGTTTCTCCACTGTATTCACCTTACTCTCTTCTGCGTCTTCTTTCTCATGCTCATTACAGCTAAAGCTTTGTTCTGAACTGTACGATTAGTTGTTTAGTCCTTGCTTTTTCCATGTGTACCCAGGCTCCATGAAGATGAGGACTGTGTCTGCCTTTTGCTGTCATATCCTGTCTTAGTCCACTCAGGTTGCTATAACAAAATATCATAAACTGAATGGCTTATAAATAGCAGAAATTTACTTATCAGTTCGGAGGTTGGGAAGACCAAGATGAAGGTGCTGGTAGGTTTGGTATCTAATGAAGACCTTCTTTCTGGATTATAGATAGCACTTCTGTAGTGTGCCCTCACTTGGAGGAAGTGGTAAGTGAGCTCCCTCAGGCCTCTTTTAAAAGGGCACTAATCCCATATCTGAGGGTTTCACTTGCTTATGATGTAATCACCTAGAAAAGTTCACACTTCCCAATACCATCCCCTTAGGGGTTAGTTGTCAATATATCATTTCAGACAGACTATTACATATCCCTGTTCATAATTCTTTGAACATAATAGCTGTGAAGTTCACAATAGCCCTGAAGTTCCTTGTAGGCAAGATTTTTAAAAATATAAATTTAAAAAGATATTATAAAAATATCATTCTCTTCTCTGAGAATATATGTAGAAATGGAAAATGATGTGCTCAGTTTTATATTGATCAAACTAACTAATCTTCACCTAGGAAAGCACTTTCGTTTCTTTTTAATGCTCATTGTGTATAAAGACATTTTAGAAATGTTACTAATGTTTTATATATATATGTATGTATATGCATAAAGTATAATCCTACAGATATTTTGCCAAAATATAGCCAATGATTTTTCACCGCTGAGGAAAAAAAACCAAAGCTAACACTCTCTCTTTAAGGAAAACCAATGTCATGGGTTATTACATTGTATAATGGCCCTCCCTTTCTCTTACTTTAAAAATAAAAATATACCAAATGATTTTTCTGAACATGATTTGTAGTCATATGCTGATTCATAGAATGTCCTCAACAACCAGAGGAGATGATGTTGGTGAAATTTAACTTTGCACATATAAATATTCCTTAATATTAGGATTTGAAGAGAGACTGAGAAATTTTATATAGTTTTATCGAGATAAATTTGGAAATCCCACAAAATGCAACTGTTGCAGTATTCCTCCAATGTGAAGATTTGACAAGATTTGATCGGGACATTTTTAGCATTTCAAATGGCCTTGAGTTTTGTGAGGTTACCAGTAGTGTTTATATCACAAATATTCTTTGTGACATAAAATACTATTTGTGTTAGTCAGCTTTTCATTGCTGGGACAAAATGCCTAACATACACAACTTGAAGGAGAACGGTTTATTTTTGGCTCAGAGTTTCAGAGGTTTCAATCCATGGTTCATCTGGCTCCAAAACAGAAACAGCACAGTGGAAGGGCACGGTGGAGGAAAGTTGCTTATCTCACGGT
Source organism: Dasyprocta punctata (assembly GCA_004363535.1). Taxonomy (NCBI): domain Eukaryota; kingdom Metazoa; phylum Chordata; class Mammalia; order Rodentia; family Dasyproctidae; genus Dasyprocta; species Dasyprocta punctata. The sequence continues at coordinate 301 of RJWM01019863.1, read as the reverse complement.
AGCCAGGAAGTGGAGTACAGGGAAAGAGCTAAAAAGAAAGGAAAGGACTGGGGACATTATTTTACTCCTTCTAGGTTACACCCCTAGCAACCACCTACCTCTCATCAGGTTCATGTTCTTATAGCACATTCTGCTATCAACAAATCTATAGCATATTCAGCTATGAACTCATCAATAGATTAATCCATTGATGAGGCTAATGCCCTATGATCTAATCATGTTCCCCAGTCCCCACTTGTGAGTCTTTTGAGGGACTTTATTGACCCAAACCATGACATTAAGATAAATGAATTTTATAAAA
>RJWM01019862.1:0-38208 GCA_004363535.1 Dasyprocta punctata | reverse complement strand
TCAGTTACCGGTATTTCAGATTCTCTTCCCATGTTTGGAAAGTTTTCTGCTATTATTTCTGTGAATAGTCTTTGCAGGTCATTAGTATTGACCCCTACTTTTTCATTTATGCCTATTAATCTTATGTTATTTCTCTTGGCATCATCTTGTAGCTGTTGAATTGTTGTTTCTTGGTTCCTTAGTATTTTTAGGAGATCTTTTCTTTCGTGGCCCTGATCTCCCATGCTGTCTTCAAGATCTGAGATTCTATCTTCAGCTTCGTTTAAGCGGTTTTTCAAACTTTCCATGGAGTTTTTTATTTCTGTATTTCCCTTTGCATCTGTTTCATGCATTCTGTTTGTGTCTTATATTGTTCATTCAAAGTTTCAATCATTTTCTTAAGTTCTTCTATTTTTTTATCTTGCTCTTCTTTAGATACACACATTTCTTTAATAATGATTCTCATTTCATTTTTTAGCTGAGAGAATATTTCTGATTTGAATTTCTCTATAGCTTCATCAAGCTGTTTCTGTATTGCATTTTCTATCATTTCAGAAAGCCCCTTTGTGTGACTCCCACTGTCTTCCATTTCAGTGTCTCCTGGGTTTGTTCTTTGTGGGCTGGGGGACAGAGACTGCCTCTTGGTCTTTCGTTTTGTCATTTTCTTCTAGAACCTATGTGGCCCTGTGTCCTGCAAGGCTGACCAGGCGTTCCCCTGAGGGTTGTGCTGATTCTTGGATCGTGCTGGATCGCGGGACCTGGTCGAGCTGGGTCCTGTGCGCAGCAAGGGAGGTTGGCCTCCTGAGGCGTGCGGGTGGAGCCTCTGCCTTGACTGGGTGGGGGGGCAAAGGCCTCCTGGTCCCGGGCAGCTAGACAGAGTACCCCAGAGTGACACTGCCTAGAGCCCGGGTCTGTCTGCAAGTTCAGAACGACAACCGCTCTGCCAGAGCAAGCCTGGCAAGTCGCAGGCCTACAGTGCCAGTAGAAACCTGGCTGGGCGGGGTTTGGCGAGTTCTGGGCTGGCGCACACACAAGCGGCTCCACTTGTATGGAGCTCATGCGTGCACTTGGCGCTCTGGTGTGGGGAGCGCAAGCTCTCTAAGTCCCTGCAGCTGTATTGGTCAGTCCCTGGTGAGCAGCTCTGGGGTCCCAGGTTATCTGGGCTGGGCTGCATACCTCTGTGTCCTGCGAGGTTGGCCAGGCATTCCCCTGAGGGTCGTGCCGATTCTTGGATCGCGGTGAATTGCGGGACCCGGTCAAGCTGGGCCCTGGGTGCAGCAAGGGAGGGCGGCCTCCCAGGGCATGTGGGTGGAGCCTCCGCCTTAACTGGGTGGGGAGCCAAGGCCTCCCGGTCCCGGGGAGCTAGACAGAGTACCCCAGAGTGACGCTGCCTGGAGCCCGGGTCTGTCTGCAAGTTCAGAACGACAACTGCTCTGCCCTTAAAAGCCTATTTACAGAAATAATTTCAGAAAACTTTCCAAGCATGGAACAGGAAGAGACTTTCAGATAAATGAAGCATATAGAACTCCAGCTAAACATGACCAAAATATACCTACACCCAGACATATAATAATCAAGATCCCAGAAATTCAACACAAAAACAAAATATTAAAAGCTATTAGAGAAAAGAGACAGATCACCTACAAAGGAAGGCCCATCAGAACCACGACAGACTTCTCAACACAAACCATACATCAAGAAGAGCTTGGAGTGAAGTATTTCAAGCCCTGAAAGAAAATAACTTCCAACTCAGATTGATGTATCCTGCAAAATTATCTTTCAAAATCAATGGAGAACCAAGATGCTTCTACGACAAAGAACAACTAAAGGAATTTATGACAACCGAGCCAACCCTACAGAGAATACTGAAGGACATTCTAGAGAGATAAAAAAAGTCCACAGCTCCAGAAACACTGGCAGAGGAATACCACTGAGCAGGGTAGACAAATGAATAATCCATCATTGGGATTTGAGTCCAGTATTGTTTCCAATGAGCTGTTTAGTTTAATCTTATTCTACCTCAACCTGCTTAACTTTATTATATATGATGACAAAGACAGTTATTTTAAAGATAACAAAATATAATAGGGTAGACTTTATTGATATTTGATCACCTTGTTTTGAAACCTGGTATTGCTTTCACTGTTCTGTTTTGAGGGATTTTAATCTATTTTAGTTTGTTTGATTGTGTTACAACAGATGATAGGCAACTGCCTAGAAGATAATATGAGGCATTATAGAAATCAACGTTGCATTACTATGTATTGCTTCCATTATTTTCTTTGTTATTGGTTTTATTCAGTACTATTTTGTTTGACTATATTAGGCCAGATGATAAGGGCAATTATTTTGGAGACAATAAGAGGTATTTCAAGAGGAAACAAGGGAGGAAGGAAGGGAAAAGGAAAAAGACATAAATTTATAAATAGGTATACATAGGACAGTTAAAATGACTATATTACTAAATACATTAGCTATTGAAAAAGAACAGTTAATACTCATGATTAGATCAATTTTACTTGTCTATATCTGTTAATCTGAACAACCCCTTTGAAGGTAACAATATGCAATATTGCAATTACTGTCAAATTTCAACCATCTCATTGTGTAAACCTGTAACGTTATCATATCGGATTTGTTGTTGTTGTTTGTTTGTTTGTCTTTTTTGCTTTTTGTTTCTCTCTTCTGTGTCCATTTTCTCTTTAAAAAAAGATTAGAAAATCCAAGAAACCACGGAAAAAGAAGAAACAAGTACAGCAGAAATCTAATTATGACTCAGGTCTTGAACTCAGGTTGGGCTGCCTACTGACTCTTGTCAAGGGGGAGTAAGTCCCAGGGGCAAAAAACTTGTATGAACACACTGGCTGTAAATATAAATGATCTTAGGGTGGGTGGAGGCAGAGAAGAAGAGGCTTATAGTGTACACTGGAGATTTATTTGAATATAAAACAGAACGAGGATAACCAGACTGAGTTCAGAGGCAAACTTACAGCACGCATTATCTTGTTTATAGTTTCTAACTCCTCTGCTTGGATTGTTTCTTGAATTCATTACAGTCAGTCATTTGCTGCCTATCATTCTATGAGTTTGGTCAAAATCACAAATCACATACCTGTAATCCCAGAACTCTGGGAGGCTGAGGCAAGAGAACCACAAGTTCTAGTCCAGTTTGGGCAATTTAGCAAGACCCTGTCTCAAAATGAAAAATAAAAAGGGCTACATACATAACTGAGTGGAAAGCCCTAGGCTCAATCCCCAGGACTATAGAATCGAACCAAACTGAACCAAACTAAATCAAACTGAACCAAAACAAACCAAACCAAAGCAGAATTACCAATGGATTGGTTAACAAATGGTTGGCTTAATCCAATGGCCAGCTCCTTGGCCCTGTCTCTCATGATCTCTGCCACCAGCATTTGTAGACTATTTACTCCTTCTGGAAATACTTTCTTCCTTTGGCTTCTAGAATACCACCACTTGTAGTTTATCTCCTATTTCACAAGCCCAGTGGTTCTTAAACTTTAGTGTGCATCAGAATCTCCTGGAAGGATTTGTTAAACTGGAAATTGTAGGTTCACCCCTAGAACCTTTGTTTCAGTAGGGCTGAAGTGGGGCCAGTTCTAATGAGTATTTCTAACTTTTATTTTAAAGACAGGGTCTCACTATGTGGTTTAGGCTGGCCTGGAATCACTATGTAGCCCAGGCTGGTCTCAAACTCATGGCAATCCTCCTGCCTCAGCTTCCCAAGTGCTGGGATTACAGGCATGTGCCACTCCACCCAGCCAATGCTGATCTTCTGGTCCAGGGACTACACTTTCAGGATCACACAGCAATCCATTCTTTCTGTCTACTTTGCTGATTCCTCATCTCTCTCACATCATAATGCTGGAGTGCCTCAGGGCTCTTTACCTTAGTGGACACATTTAACTTAATGCTTTTAAGTACTACCTCTACAATGAAGACAGAAATTTGTATCAGGAGTCTGCTTGACTCTTCTAATATCCAGACTCATAGATCCAACTGCCTACTCTTGACATTCAGGTAGATACCTAGTAGGCAAGGCAAGCATATTTGGAATTGAACTCCTAAAAGGATAAAAGGAAGAAGGGAAAAGATTATATGTATATAGGTATACATATATATGTGTGTATGTATATATATACAAGATAGATAACTATACTACTAATCTCTGTAAGTTCATCAAGAACAGTTTGTGCTCTCATTGTTTGATTGTTTGATCATTTTTTTCATGTCTAAATCTTGCAACCTGAACAACTATATCTAAGATAACAATATACAATATGTTAATTAGTGTTAATCTCCTACTATTTTTTTGAAATTCTGTATCGTTGCTATCTTTTGTTTTGCTTTTAAAATTAAAAAAAAAAAGAATTGAACTCCTAATCGCCACTCATAACACAAACACAAACAGGAATTGGGGATGTGGCTCAGTGGTATACCATTTGCCTAACATGTGTGAGGCTCTGGGTTCAATTCCCAAAATATGTATATATAAAACGTAACTACTCCATCAGCCTTCTCCACTTCATTTTATAGCAGTTCCAACTCTGTCCTTCCAGTTGCTTGGGCCAAATCTCTTGGGTTCATTTCGAAGCCTCTCTTTCATTCATTCCTCACATCGGATCCATTAAGGAATCTTGTTATCTTTGGCCTCAGATATATACAGAATCTGCCTTATACTGTACTTTTTTCACTTTTGCTAATGTGACTGGTCATTGGTCATCTCTTGCTTAAATATCCTCTTTTTAGTACTAGTCTTGCTTACTCCTGCCCTTGAGAGTACCTTTTTCCATCCAGTAGCCAATGAGATCTTGTGAAAATCCATTCCTGTAGGAAAAGAAAATTCTTTCCATCTTGCCCACAGTTAAAGACAAATACTTATAGTGGCCTATGTGGCCCTGCAAGATCTGGACTCCTGACTTGTCTGAGCCTTCCCTCATTCCCTGCTTTGGCCACATGTCTGTCAAGCACATTCCCTTTGCTGCATAGATCCCTCAGCTGTCTCCCTGCTTTTAGGTCATTGTTCAAGCCTTGTCTCATCAGAGAAGTCTTTCTACTGAAATCCCTGGTCATCCTACTGACAATTAAGACTCCTCTGCTAGCTCCAGCCTCTTCATTTCCTTTCTTGTTTCATTTCTTCCTTCAGCACTTATCAGCATGTCACATGCCATATGTTTATCAAACTTATTTTGATTGTCTATCTGCTTCCCTCCCCTGCTAAAGTCCAAGCTCTCAAGGGTGGGAACTTTTATCTGTCTTGTTTATGCTGTATTACTTATACCCAACACCTAAAATAGTGCCTGGTGTGCCAGTAGCTCAACAAATATTATTGAATGAATGGATGAAATCACATACTCTGGCCTCATTGGCACTAACTCCAAAGAGCTAAGATAATAAAACAGAGTGCCATCCCAAATAAAGTAATAGAGTAAAGCAAGGTCCCTGTTGCCAAAGCAAAATAGAAAATTAAAGCAATAATCAGTTAATTTGGGCAAAGGGATTTAAAACAAAAACTGTTTTGTAGGATCTTATAGAGCCAACAAACCAAAAGGAAATGAAGCTCACACTCAATCTTGTCTCTCAACATCAAGAAGGACAGGCACACTCAAACCATGTTAAAGGGGACCTTTTCTAGGTATAGGGGCACTGGGGAAAATACTTAAGTTTTCCAACATTCATAATTTTTTATTTTGATTTGCAACAACCCACCATCATTGGTCCTTTGGAAAGTCATAACTCTACCTTAAAATCACTCCCTGAAGTGCATGACCAACTGCAATGATATGCAACCTCCCTCTTCTTTTTATTTTTGACTATCTGGCCCCAGATAGGAATGGAAAAAATACTGTACCCATCAGGCATGCATGGCAAAATATCAAAATGCTACCAAACAAGCACTCTGTCTTTTCTGAAGTATTCTACATAATTTTCTTTGAAACACAGTTTTCTATTATACATTGCTGACAACTTTCTCTTCTTTTCTTTTCTTTTTTTCAGAGGAAAGTAGTGCATTTGTCTTTTTGAATTCTACACACTATAGGTCAAAATCTTTCTTTTTCACCATTTGCACATTATAGGCTAAAATTCATTATGACTGTGTGCTATAATTTTAAAATACTTCATGGGGAAGATTTTCTGATCTTGCAGAGGGCCCATTTTCCCCCTAAAATATTATTTATGTGATATATTACATGAAGTCAATTCATGTAATTCAGATATCAAGTTTCCAGTGAAATGAAAGAGTTGCAGCATGACTGGTCCGTTAGACTGGAAGTTAGAAGACCTATCTGGGATCTGGTTCTCACTTTGTTACAAAGATGCTGTGTGAATTTGAGGCAAATTATTCATTCTTCCTGGGCTCGATGAGTCCTATCTGTAAGATGAAAGCTTCAGATGTAAGGGAACTCTGTGTTCTCCGTTACTCCTAGGATGTTTTACTGGAAATGGGTTTAGTTTGAAGTTGAAAATTTTGACCCTTCCTGTCTCCCTGCTTCCTCCTTCCTTCCATTCTCCCTCCCTCCCTTCTTTCCCACCATTCTGACCTTTCTTCCTGTGTTTCCCTACTTCTTTTCTATTTTTCTTTTTTTCTAATGTTTCCTATTTCTTTCAATTATCCTCTAACCTACTTCTTTTGTTTTTTTTACTTTCCTCCTTTCCCTTTTTCTTTTAGTACTTTCTTTTCTCTTAATGTTTCCTTTACATTTTTCCCCCAGATTTCTTGTCTTTCATTCTTTCTCTCAGCAGCAAATCACTTGACATTTCAACAAAACCATAAAGTAGCAGCGGTTTTATTAGCTGATATTAATGCCTGTTAAGACCAGTCAGGCATTACAAACTGATGTGAGTTCTGATATTCGGCTTTGGTGGAAAGTAGCCAATCAGCACATGGCTATTATTTAATGATGCTTAGAGAAAAAAGAAAAAAAAAAGCCTCCTGCAAATTGCTTCATAATTATACAATGGCTCCTTGCCTTTCTTATTATTGGTGTGACACAGATTTTTGAAACTATGTTTAGGTCTTCAAGTTCTTTCTCAATTATAGGAAGCATAGAATTTCCTTTTTTTTGGTACCAGGGATCAAACTCACAACCTCGCGCCTGCCAGGCAGGCACTTATGCCACTGACATAAATCCCTGACTCTATTTTTTTGAGACAGGGTCTCACTATGCAGTTCAGGCTGGCCTTGAACTCACTTTGTAGCCCAGGCTGGTCTTGAACTCACAACGATCCTCCTGCCTCAGCCTCCCGAGTGCTGGAATTAAAGACGTGCACCACCATGTCAGGTTAGAAGTTACTTTTTAAAGCATGGAAATCAAAACTATCTTTAGAGAAAAATGCCATAAACACAAAAAATATAACATTAGACTTGGAAAAATATAATACAATAACAATCAAAAGGTCTAATTTCTGTAATATGAAGAAAGTTATTGAAAATTACTTATATATACATACATGTTTCAATAGAAAATGGACAACATATGTGAGTAGGTACTTCACACTGAAGGAAATAAAAGTGAGAACAAACATAAGATGTTCAGCTTCAGCAATTAAATGATTTTTTGAAAGGAAATTTATTTTTAACAAAGTATAAGGCTTCAAACTGGATTGAAGACAATAATAGTATATATATATATTTTTAAAATTCTCTTTCTTAACTTTAGTCGTGTGTGTGTGTGTGTGTGTGTGTGTGTGTGTCTGTGTGATACTAGGGATTAAACCAAGGGCTGTCACACTGAGGTACAGTCTCAGCCCTTTAAAACACATTTTTAAAAATTTTGAGACAGAGTCTCAGAGTTGCTAATTTGTGGAGTTCAAGCTTGAACTTTCCTTGACCTACCAGAGTGCTACGATTTACTGCTGTGCAAACACCATACCAGATTCTTAACTTTAATCTTGACATACACAGTTAAAAGCAGCTTTAAGAATACTTTCTCCCATTGAACAATTTTAATATCTCATGATTCCCACACCAGTTCTGTTAAAGCTTTAGGCTATAAAATACTGGGAGGTATTTTTAAAATTAATTTTTCTTTTTAACTGACACATAATTGTACATACTTATGGGGTATAATATGGTACTTCAATAACTGTATATAAGGTATAATAATCAAATCAAGATAATTAACAGCTTCATTTCCTCATACATTTATCATTTCTTTGTGTTTGGAGCCTCGAAATGCCTGTCTTTTAGTTCTTCACAACATATACAATTATTGTTGAAATTGATAGTCATCCTACTGTACTGTAGAACACTTGAACTTATATGCCCTATATAGCTTGGAAGGTATTTTTTCAGAGTAATGTTTTATGTAAGCCAAATTCTGTCAGATTGGCTCACTAGTTTTCTTCTCTATCTCCAGTTTCTACTCAAATGCTCAGAATGTTAGGTATCATTGTTTTTATTCTAGTATTAGTTTTAAAACTGGAAGAAATTGGGGCACCTTGGAGATCTCCTCTACTTTTATCTATTTGTGAGTATAGTAGAAAGATAAGAATACAGGATTTGGAGTCAAACTGCACCTGGGCTTAAATTTATCTCTGGTATTTATTAATGAGTGTCTCTGGGCAAATTATTTATTCTTCTGACCCTCAGTATTCTTATCGTAAAATAGGAATAGCAATAGTACCTCTCTCATTAGGTAGTGGTAAGCCTTACAAAACATGTAAAGACTTTATCAGAGAGCCCAACATAAGATAAAAATCAGTAAATTGCCATAATAATGATGAGGACAATGATGATGAACGCTTAAGAAGTAGAACTGAATAGAACTCTGAGGTGAATGCTATATGGCAATTACAAACTTAAAAAGAAGAATCTCGTGTACATTGGAAGAAAAGAGCTTAGCAACTTATTCACAGTCTGAGTTGAACTCTCTTGAAGTCCCACTGAATCAGTACAATGTAGAATGACATCTCTTTCTGGTGAATAACCAAGCTGTAATATCTTGCACAAATTTAAGTACAGCAGAATGAAGAAACAGATCAGAAAAGATAGTGACAACAGTTAGAACAGTAGGGGAGGCAAACACACATCAAGGTCTGTGTATAATTTTGACATGATATGGGTCAACATCTAATAATATTCCAAAGATGATGAGAGGTAACCTTGACAACCCAGCTGATGCAGCATGGAATAACTAAGAGATTCGCAGGCAGAAACAGGAAAGAATCTAGGCCATTTTCTTAGTTTACTGCTGGCTTGTGGCTTTTGCTTTGTAGAAAATTTCTCATAATTTGTAAACCAAAGTCTTCTCCTTAATCACAAATATCAGTTAAATACCTATAGCATGTCAAGACAACAGGCTAGGGCTTGGGACCATTGAGCTATTCCCTGTCCACACGGAGTCTCCTGAGGAGCACATTCACAATTAAAACCATCCAGGAAACAACTCAGGCCATGCAGCAACACTGCAAGCTCAGGAGTTGACAACAGCAACAAAGAGGGTGATTAATTTTGATTGGGATAACACTAACAATAACAGTGACGATAATAATGGACATGTTAGGTTTCTGCTGAAATGGTGCATTCCGTCTCCAGATTTCAGTGACTCTATACAACAAAATTTTATTTCTTGGTTATGCAATTTATCTGTGTAGGTTTGCAGGGAAACCAGCCTCATCCAGCACTGGATGCCACTTTCTAAATCAGGCAAACTTCCCCACTGCTGTGGCCAAGGAGGAGAAGAGAGCATGGAAATTTGAGTGCTGGCTCTGAAGTGTCTACTTGTAGCTGTAGTTCACTGGTCAGACTTTGTCACATGACCTTATCTGAGGTTGGGAATAGGGGAAGAGATGGAATGTGCCCAGAGTATGGGATCTTAGGAGACTCTCACTCTTGGAATCATGCAATTATAGAATTGACCTTAGTGTGGCTTCTTTTTAGAACAAATGGCTTATAATTCTCAACTTGGTCTCACCCTAGTTCCAACCTAATGGAAAAGGGCTCAGATGTGTAGTGTTCCTTGTGTTTAGAAAAAGGAGGTTGTTGGGTATTCAAGAGCAGTAGAATATCTAGCAGCATAGACTGGAAACCTCAGCCTCCCCTGTGGTGCTTCCTTGGGTTCCCCTTCTCTTACCCTTTATTATTATTTTTTTATTTTTTATTTTTTATTTTTTGGTACCAGTGATAGAACTCACAGACTCATACTTGCCAGGCAGGCACTTATGCCTCTGAGCTAAATCCCCAGCCCATTGCCTTTTTGACCCAGGACACCACTAAACCTTGGAATTTTAACCAAACATAACAAATGTGCTAATGTCAGGGGCTGCTTGTTCAGGTCTTGTACTATGCATTCTTATGCTTATCATATCATTTGCTGATTCCTCATAAAAGCCATAGGAGGAAGTTCTTCATACTATCCCAGTTTTTAAAATAAGAAACCTGAGGCTTGGGACCGGGAATATAGCTCAGCAGCACAGCGTCTGCTTAGCAAGCACGAGGACCTGAGTTCAATTCCCAATTAAAAAAAAAAAAAAAAGACACCCGAGGCTTATAGAAATCAAGAAATTTGCCCAAAGTCATTGCTTACGAGAGGCAAAAAGTTGAGATTTGAACCCTTATTTGACTACAGTGCCATTCACTCTTGTGGTGACTTACACTCACTTATTGTCCAAATTTATCCAATCCATAGGATAGTTGGATCAAAGAATATCGGCTTCTAACTCATAGGACATATATGTAAGTATCATTGTCAGCGATTTCAAGTCTGTGTCCTTGCTAAAAGAAAATTTTTAAAGTTTTGTTTTGGGTTCCCATATGAGAACACATGGCCTTCTGTACTTTGTAGGATACATAATGAAGGTAAAGAAATTTTTACTAATCAGACATATGATTATGAAAGTCCCTTCCTCTCAGTTTTGCCAACTATAAAATAAGAGGCCAAATCAGATCCTTGAAGGCCATTCTGTATGAAGTTACAAAACTTCATGTGGATGGTATTTTGTCTATCTCAAACAAAAGAAAGAGACAACGCTTGGCTACTAATACTGATGCAAATTTATTATAGAATTTCCAACTCTGAGTCATGAAATAATCTCTAATCACACAAAACTATAAGGTTAATTGAAGAGACAGAAGAAGTTTCACATGTAGATCTGAAACTAATAGAGTTTACTTTGGTCAAAATGTTGAAGTATTTATTCGGGGTTATTGTGCAGTTGATACTGAATGAGAATGAATAGAACCCAAAATTTGACTCCTCTTGAGATCACAAATGGCTAAAATGCTGAGAGACTGTGAAGACAGAGGCAATAGATGCTCCTCACAAAGTAACTTGGGAGAGAACTTACCTATTTAATTAAGAAGGAGGAGCATTTTGAAGCAGTCATTAAGGATGAAGTCATCTACGCCAGCATGCACACAAAAAATCTTTGCCTTTACATTATTTTGTGGAAACATCTGACACAAACATGTTGAGAAAAGAAAACTTTTCTGTTTTGTGCAGTAGGATCTTGCTGTGAAGAGATGAAAACTTGAACTAATTACAGGATGTCTGTAAGAAGAAAGGGCTAGCTTTATATTTTAGGCCTGGTTTTCTCCCTACAGGTTAGGCTGTCTAATATAAAAGCAGTGGTATTCTGTGGGAAATAAGTATGGGGTAGGAAACAATGAATTGCATGTAGTATGTAATACTGTACCATAAGGGTTATTAAAGTAGAATCAAATTTATACTTCTTTTATAAGCATGCCAAAAGAAAAACAGACAACTTTGAAATCTGTATGATAAAGACCACAAAGCTATACATTTTCTTATGTGTAAAATGTTGCAGACATTTTATTAAAAATGTCCCTCCTATTGTCCTACAGAGAATAATGCACATTTGAGAATTTTGTTTTGCATTTCTTGTAAGACTACAACATCCTGAAATTCTTTAAAAATTTTCTTTTTTGGATTACTTTCAAGAACATATGAAGAACTCAAAATCAGACTCCCAATTTAAAGACCCAATCCAAAAACGGGCATCTGAAGCTGGGCATGGTGGCACATGCCTATAATCCCAGCACTAGGGAAGCTGAGGCAGGAGGATCGTGGTGAGTTTCAAGACCAGCCTGGGTTACAAAGTGAACTCAACTGCATAGTGAGACCCTGTCTCAAAGAGACCAAAACAAAACAAAACAACAAAACAACAAAAACCCAAAACACCTCCCCTCAAAAACCCCAAAAAACCTCAAAAATGGGCAAAATGTATACACTTCTCAGATGTGCAAACAGCAAATAAATATATGAAAAAAATGTTCAACATTACTGATCATTTGAGAGATGCAAATTAAAACAACACTGAGATTTCATTTCACTCCAGAAAAAATGGTTAATATCAAGAAATCAACCAATAACAAATGCTGGTAGAGATGTAGGAAAAAAGGAATCCTTTTCCACTGTTGGTGGCAGTGTAGACTTGTGCAACCACTGTGGAAATCAGTGTGGAGTTCCTCAAAAAACTGGAACCAGATGTTCCATTTGACCTAGCCATTCGCCTCCTAGATATCTTCCTAAAAGAATTAAAAGCATAATATCACAGTGGTTTATGTACATCTGTATTTATAGTAGCACAGTTTGTAACAGTCAAATCTTGGAAACAATCCACATACCCATCAACTAGTAAATAGATAAAGAAGATGTGGGTTTTTCACACAATGGAATACTACTCTGCCATAAAGAATGATATGCTCAAGATGTTTCTGGGAAAATGGATCCACCTTGAGACCATACTCTTAAGTAAAATAAATCAGACACATATGTGTAAATACCACATTATTTCCTCTGGTGTGAGAAACCAAAAGTATAGGGACCAAAATGTATAATAGGTATTGTGAACTGGGAAGAAAATGCTCAAATGGAGAAGGGAACAATGGAGAGGTGAGGGGGAAAGGAAAAAAGGGAAAGTTAAAAAGAAAAGGAAGGGCCGGGAGTTTGGCTCAGCGGCTTACGTGCCTGTCAGCAGGCAGGTGCAAGGTTGTGAGTTCAATCCCCAGTGACGCAAAAAAAAAAAAAAAAAAGGAAAGAAGGAGAAAATGGGAACAAAGCTTTTGTAAATGGGGAGGGGAGGAGGAGTTGAAGGAAGCATAGGGGAATGGGAAAAAAAGAGAAAAAATTATATCATGTACAGGTACAAATTCTCTATGATGTGATTATTATGTATGTCTAAAACGTACCAATGAAAACTGATTTTTAAAAAACCCTTTTCAATGTTTCTTTAGCTCCTTTAGCTCAAGTGAGTATTTTTTGTACTTTTTGAAGAGGCAGGCCAGTCATTATCTGCTTTCTAATTGTGCGATGCCCCGTACAACATTATGCATCAAGCTAAGCCCTGTGGACTCAGGAACTTAGGGAATTTGGACTGTAGCCCAGTCTCCTGGAGACCATGCTATACCTGGTTTACTTCCCTTCTAGCTGTCTACCCTCCTCTGTTCATCTCAATCCCGCCATTGTCAGAAATCAGCTCTCTTCTGGCAGGGCCAGAAATGTCAAAACTATTTGACAAAAGTACTGCTTATTGTCTAAGAGTGGCATTCTCCCCTCTCCTTAAGTCCTTATCTCTCCCAGAATAAGGCCATGTCATCTGCCATTTGTTACTATTCTTACAATACTGGATATCTTAAAGTTGGGAATTATTGCTCTATACCCATGTATTTACCATAATTGGAAAAAACTAGAAATATCAAAATGGTTGTGTAGATTTTCTGACATCTATCTCTTTCTGTGAATTTGTAACTTGCAATTGTTGCAAAAGGATTATAAATCTCTTGAGAGCCATAGCTGTTTCTGTTTTCACTCACTACTGACCCTTCCTCCATAGCCCAGAACTGTTTCTGGCATATACTAGATGTGCAGTAATTTTACCTGTCAAATATAGGAATGAATGCCCCTATTGTGGCCATGTACTATGCTAGGTGCTTTGAAATATAGATACTTGAATATAGAGTTCTTGGTATTGAAATCTGGATCAAAGGCTGATTTTTCAATATGCCTGTCAATGCCATTGGCGCTAAGTAAAATGGTAGAGCAGAATTTTCTATTAAAGTTGATTTAGAGACCCTAAAGGAAACTCTGCTTCTAAATTTTCTCCCATTAGCTGGACAGCACAGGGCACTTTCTTCAGCTATTAAAATTGCTAACAGCAACTAGTATCATTTATGCACACTTACCTTAAGTTGGACACCATACAAACTGCCTTGCATATATTCTGCAGTATAATTCTCACTATCCCCTCTACACAAGAGGTGTTAAATCATTTTACTGGTGAACAAAGAGACACACAGACATGATATGCCCTAGTTGGTGTACCCACTTCAAGGGTGATAAGTCAGTATAATTGTTTTAATCTCTGTCCTGCTAGAGTTAAAAGACCAGGCTTATAACCAGACTCTACAGTGGGTCCCACTCCTTCCTTAAAGCTAATGTCACTTGTTTTTCAGGAAAGGCAAGGGATCAACAAGGATTATGTGGTCTGATTCTGCTGCTGATGGGAAACAACACTGGGTACATGCTCATTCATTTTTCCAACTATTCACTGACATAGATGAGTATAGTATTATATCCTAATGTACAGATGGGGAACCTGAGACTCCTGGCAGCGAAGGCCAGGCTGCTGGTGTGGCTGGATCCTTTTACTGTACAAGGAGGGCCCCTAGGGATCCAAGCAAGACATTTTATGCTCTGTGTTTTCCCCAGGAAATGGAACTCCATTTAGCGTTTTTTCCACTGCACTGCTGATTGCACAAATGTATGACCAAGAATGCCAATGACTGTGTTGCCTCATTTGGTCTGCCTTTCCTAGAAGATAAAGAGGTGGTCACTGCCTTCCACCTTGTCCCTCTCGCAAACCAGTAGTTCTCAACCAGGGTTTTGCTTCCCAGAGATACTTGGCAATGCCCAAAGGCATTTCCACGGTGATAGCTGGGATTACACAGTTGTACTGGCGTCTAGTGAGTAGAGGTCAGAGGTGTGGCTAAACATCCCAGCAGGCACAGGAGAGCCCCATGCACAACAAAGAATTTTCTGATCCCTGTATAACTCTGCTTAAAGCAATGGTTTGCCTATCTCATTAGAAACAACCTTTTTTTTTCTCCTCTAAAACGTATAGAAAAATGAAACAGTTCACCAGGTAGGATATCTAAAACAATCATATATAGAGGATAGTAGGAGCATCTTATTATTTATTTGAACATGATGCTCTTAAAAAAGTATTTGTCCCCTCCTCAAAGGTACAGTAGTTTAAATGAAAAAAAATCCAGTATTTTGAAAACAAATGATTATACCTCAACTAATGAAACATCAACTGAGGTCCTTTTCTGTATAAACAACCGAGGACAAAACAGAATGATGCAGCTAAACTTTAATATAGTGTGTGAAATAAGCATCAAACAGATGGACACAGAAAATTAAAACAATTTCCTGTAAATAAAAAGAAATATGAAATGAGGTTAATACAAACCTTTAATTCACTGATTCCTTTCTGAGACTTTGAGAAGCATTCTACTTAGATAATTCCCCTTACATGGCACATGGCCGAACTCCTTTCACTTTGCTATTTGTTTTGGGGACGTTTGTGGGTAACTGAGAAGTCATCATTTTTGTTCTAAAGTATCCTGCAACACACATTGGGACACAAGAGAGGTCTACTTTTCCGGGACCTGGGTTTCATCAGGTCTGGGATTGGCACTCAGTCATGGGGAGTCTCTCTCCAGGTTGGGTAGTGGCAGCTGACCACTTTCTGCCACTGACTCTTTACCTAGGTCTCCTCCTTAAGCCTATGTTCTCTGCAGAATGAAGGTTTCTTCTTATTTGGTTATAACAGAATCATGTATCTATTTTCAACATAACCAGGTACCAGGAGTGCGAATGATTATGAACAAGGAAGACATTCCTTGTCTTTGTGGAATTTACAGTACAGTAGGGAAAGAGAGGCATCTGGCAATCTCATAGATGACTTTAGTTACAACTATGGTCCGGGTGATAGAGAGAATAACCTGTGACCCCATGCGGGCTCACACTAAGGCCTCTGCACCAGTAGGGTGAGGACTAGGCTGATCAGGGAAATTTGACCTAAGATATAAACTAAGATGTGCAAGATCAATGAGTGGTCCAGGGAGAGTGTGTTCCAGGCACCACAAGCCACATTATAGCTGCCATTGCTTAAATGTAAATAAACCTTGTATGTAGGGCTCCATACCTTTTTGGCTTCTGTTATTTCTGCTTATAGTCTTATCCTTAATATTTTCTCCTTCACCTTCAGCCTGTCTGAATTTTGAGTTATTTCTGCTTCCGAAATTACAGTAAAATGTCTTTTTGGGCAGGAGCCAGGGCCTTGCTGTACTTTGCTGTACGTGCTCTGGGAGGCTTCCTGGCTATTGTCACATGATGGTTCTTCTTCCACATGGAAATAAAGGAGTTTTGGACTGCATAGTAATAACACGGGTTGTTCCATTGGCTTGTACAATTGGCCCTAGTTACAGTAAGAGAAGAAAGGAAAGCCTGAGATGTTCTTAGTTATCTTTATATCTTGCTCATACCAATCATTTTTGACACAAAAAAGAAACATGCCATCTTCTCCTGTCCCTTCCAGGTACAGTCTCCATTGAGTAGGGCTGTCCATGGGTCTCTCTGTCTGTGCTTGCTAAAATAGGGTACAATCTGTTTTGAACTTCTCAGACAATTCATGGAAAGAAGGATTCTAAGTACAAAGCACAGAAATAGTATGAATACCATCTTATTATTGCTTAATAGTACCCTGAGTAGAAAATAAAAAGAATCTTATTGAAAAACGTTTTAGAATGATACTGTTTTTTGTAGTGTTCAGAATCTTTTACTGATGCACTTTAAAAAAGAACTGGTTATTTAATTTAGGGTTAACAAAGAAAAGGGAATCTTTTACTTAAGGCTCAAATTAATCTTAAAAAGATAAGAATGCCATGGAGCACTTCTTTTGTGTTTACCACAGAGCACAGGTGATGCCTGAGAATACTCCTCCATAAATGTTTATCTTGTGAGTGGAGGAGGAAAATCAGAAGTCTTAGCCTTGCCTCACTCTTGGGAATCTTACTGCTTTTCTCCCCAGCATACTGTCCCACTCTTCTGTTGCACCCCTTATCGTGTTACGCTGTCATCAGTAATATTGTCATTGTCGTCACCATCATTCCTGACTCTCATTTTTGGGTTGCTTAATGAGGGTTGTTTTCAAAAGTGGTCTTGGAAAACTATTGGAAGCTTGTTTAGGCCACTCCATCCATCCATCCATCCATCCATCCATCCATCCATCCATCCATCCAAACATCCAATCCTCTTAGTAAGACAGTCTTGGAGTTGAGTATGGTGGTATACATCTGGAATCCCAGCTCTCTGAAAGACTGAAGCAGGAGGAACACAAATTCAAACCCAGCCTGGGTAATTTAGCATCTTAGGGGGACTGTAAAAGGCTGGGAGTGTAGTTTAGTGGGAAGACCCTAGGTTTAATTCCTGATACTGGGGAAAAATGTTAACACAGACAACTTCTTACTAGTGACATCAGTTCTCAAGCTACATACACAAGGGAAAATAATGGTAGAATGGAGTTGAGTGGTGATCAGAGAGATAAGGAACAGAGAGAGAGAGAGAAAGAGAGAGAGAGAGAGAGAGAGAGAGAGAGAGAGAGAGAGAAGAAGCAGAAGAAGAGGAGGAGGAGGAGGAGGAGAAAGTGTTTGGATATTCTAGTAATTCCTCACTTTATCAATTACTGTCTGCTGCCTACTTATTCTCTCAATTACTGAGCAAGGAAGGTTAAGATATCTAACTGTAATTATGAATTTGTCTAGTTCTTCCTTTAGCTCCTGTCAGCTTTTGTTTCATATATTTTGAACGTCTGTTTTTAGGTTCATATACATTTATCATAGTTGTGTCTTCTTGATGGAAAGGCCCTTTTAATATTATGAAGTATCTATCTTTATCTTTGATATAACTCCATGTTGTGTCTGACATTAATATAGCCATAACTTTCTTATGCATATACTTTGAATAGAATATGTTCTGTCCTTTTGCTTTCAACATAATTTTAATGCATGAGTCTTGTAGAAAACAAAGAGTTAGGTCTTGCTTTTGTAGCCAGTCCAAAAATTTCTGTCTCTTAAAAGAAGCCTCAGGTCATTTTTAATCTAATTACTGATAAAGTTGGGTTTAAGTCTAGTATCTTGCTATACATCTCCCATTTGTCTATCTGTCTTCATACCTCTCTACTTGCTCTTTGCTATTTTCTGTTGGGCTAATCAAATAATTTTTAATATTCCATTGGATTTCCAGTATCGAATGTTTAGTCTTTTTTCTAGGGACTAAAATATACATTATTTATTAATTGCTGTTTATTTAGAATTTAATATTATATCGCTTCATATAAAATACCTGGAAAATGACTTCATTACATCTATGGCCTTGATGCTATTCATGTATCTTCCATTTGGCACACAGTAGGAACATAATAAATATTTATTAAATAAATGGATGACAGGCCAGGTTGAAATATTTAAGAGAATGGAAATGCCACATTATAACTTGAACCACAGTTCATCTTGCTTTGTTTCCTAAGTCTAAGGTTAGCGGTATTTCCATGGCTTCCCTGACATCATCATTTTCAATTAAATGCCTACTCAGTGTCTAGAGGCCATGGCTGTGGCAAAGTGTGAAGGACAGTAAATTTAAAGTGAGGACTCTATTGTAAGTTACAGAAACACAAGTCAAACTGGGTAAAACGTAAAAAAAAGTTACAAAACGACAGATTTTATAAATGAGAAATTCAGGAATATTGCATTCAGGGGGTCAAATGATATTAAAGGTCTCTTTATCTCTTTCTTTCTCTACCACTTCTATTATCACCACAGTAGTTCTTTTCAGGTTGGCTTCATTCTGTCAGCTGGAGGTAGACTCCTTTCACATGCTAGGAGTGATGTTTTCTGTAAAGTCCAGTCTTACTTTTTTTTTTCACTTTAGCCAAATCACAGGATTCTATTGACTTAGCTTGGGTAATATGATCTTCCCTGAACTAAACATTATATACCTAGGAATTTTATACTGTGACTGACAAAAATGAGTCTCAAGTTCTCTTGCTTGTTGGTGAGGCAATAACTGACATTCCTAACAAAATCTTATAGAATAAAGAGAAGTCTCTACAATGATTCTGAAGAAAGAGCAAAAAAAAATCTGTTAAGCAGACAACTATCTACTCCAGACTATTATAATCTGTTTAAAACAAAGTTCTGGCTCCACTATCTTCTAAATGAGTTTAGCTAAATAATTTTCCTTCTTTGGTTTCATTTTCTCATCTGCATGAGGATCTTGGATCTTTCTTCTATCTTTAACACAGGAATCAATGTAAGTGTCTCTCAACAGTGGAATGAATAAATTATATGCATGTAATACAAATACAGTAATGAAAATGAATTAACCGAAGTTACCTATGTCAACATGGATAAATCTTAGGACATACTGTTGAACATAAATGCAACTTGAAAAGGGCTATGTGTGGTATTATACCACATAAGTAAAATTTTAGAATACTGAATAAAAGTATACAAGCATGTGTTGCTCAAAATTTGGGAATGTTTCCTTTGCTATGGAGGGGGAATTACAAATGAGATGTGGTATGGGTATCTGGGGCTTCAACACTATCTGCAAAATTTTTAAAATATGGAAAATATGGCTGAATTTTATTATTTGCTAACAGTGTCTAGGTCATGGCTATTTGCTATATTATATGCTAAACTCTTCTGTATGCTTAAAACATTTTAAAATAACAACTTCAATGACTGTCACGGTAATAGTATTCACTCTGTTCCAGGCACCCATCATTGAATAACTTTACTATGCAAATTAACTCATTTAAACTATACTATACTATACCATACCATATTTCTTGGAAGACTTGGCTTTTTGCCACATGGGCCTCTCTATTGGGTTGTTTATCATCAAATTTGCAGCAGACTGAGTTATTGATCCAAGAGAAAGAGAAAGAAAGAAGGCATATACTGTCACTTCTGCTACATTGTTTGTCAGAGGAGTTTAGCATGTAAATCTCCTATAAATTGCAGGTAATGCAACATGAAAATGCACAGGTAGCTTGCTCAAGTTCAGGGTAGGGAATGGCAGGGCCTGGATTTAACCCTAAGCAATCTAGATCTAGTTTTGACATCTGTACTCTTAACTACTTTTACCCGTCTCTCAAAAAATAAATTGAGAACATCCCTGGATAACTACACACTCAGATACTAGATACTTTGAAGCATAAGAAAAGTACGCAGACAGCTGTAGGATTTAAGACAAAGAAGGCTGCTCAGTGGAATGATAAGAAAGTTCAGTGGCAAAGAAACAGAGATCCAAGGATCTGAATTGCAGGTGGAGACTAGCAAGACTCTTGGCAAGGGTCAGGAGAAGAACTATACAAGGTGAGGAAATAGCATAAACAGCCTGGGAAATTCTGAGTCACTGCACAGGCGATTAAGGGGAGCCAACTCTAGAACTGTTGGATGCAGTGTCCTAACAGAGGCTAAAAACTCCAGTTCAGGGCTCAGAAAATTAGAAGAAGTTCGAGGAAGAGTGTGATACCTTCCAGCTGAGCATTAGGAAGAATAAAGGCAAACTCGCCAATGGAGGCAAGAACCCGGTAATGGGAAACCGACCAGGAGACCGTGTAGCGGAAGGGAGGGAGTGTGGGTGGTAGCTGTGAAGTGAACAGGTGGGAGGATAGAGCAGCAGCGGCAGCAGCAGCAGCAGCAGCGGCAGGGCAAATGCCTTTATACTTGATACCTTGGGCATTCCTCACTAGAGCAATACAGGGTCAATACTCCAATGTCCATTTTTTTAGATAAAGACACCTAGTCCTATTATCTACTCTCTGGTGCCTGCTTCCTGGTGGTGGATCCTTTTGCTGTGGAAGGAAAAAAGAAATCTATGATAGTCACCTTCTGTTGGCTCTTCCAAACTTGTACAATTTCTGAGAACTTCCCTGCAATGACCTAAAAAAATCTTCCTTGCTGCTAAATATAGACCAGTGAAATTACTCATTATTAGATAGCTCCTGCCTTTAAAAAATCTACAGATAGATTCCTGGAATGGTGAAGTAGGAAACAAAATAGCTTCATTTCTTTTAAAAATAAATGGTGCCATTAGAGGTGGCTAATGCATTCAAATTTCCCAAAGGGAGTTAACCCCGGGTAGAACTGTGGAGTTGGGGAGTTGTCTTGGATGTGTTGTGTCTATGCCCAGGGACTCCTAGAAATAGGGGTGATGCTTCCTAGACATTTCTCCTCCAGCGATTTTCATCACCAGCTTTTTATCAGGGGGCAATTGGAGGCCAAGACCATGAGGAGGTGGGTAGGGCAGAGGCTTTTCTTCAAGCTGCTAGTAAGAAGGTAACAACTGGGCACAGGAAACCTTCATGATTTATGATTACAACATTAAGTTGCTGTCAGTTTGCCTGTCAATGCATCATGGGAAAAAATTAACTTTGATGACCCCTAGGGGACCATTGCAAATAGATGGGTAGTGGACACCAGTCATAGCTGAAATCGAGGAGATCCAGTCCATGGAACAGCCAAGTGGGAGATGTTAACCTTATAATACTCTTAAGAATGTCTAATGCTTGGTGAGTGTTTACTTTGTATTAAGATGAAGTGGATGGAGAACAGAAACGAATGTGGTTTTATGTTTGAACCTCAAGAGGAAAGTCACTGAGGATAGATTCTCCCAATCGTTGACACTTATTAGCAATGATCTAATGCTTCTCATTGGGGCAAATATATGGAGAGGTCTATGCTGAGCAGCAGCAGAAGTTTATTTATTTTGCTGTGTTTAATAATTCTTCTGAGCAATGTCAAGGAGGCACACTACTTCTACTACCACCATTGAATAATAACTACCATTTGCTATCTGTTTGCTATTGATGGCAGGATGTGATTAGCAATAAGCTAAGAGCTTGGTGATAAGCTATGTGCTTTTGCACTGATGTATTACGTTTATTCTCATGATAACCTATGAGGTAGATTATAAAGATGTCTGATATGGAGGTGGAAACTGAGGTTAATTATGTACTCACTTGAGCTAGCCTCTCGTGACAAAGATACACTCTTCTTAAGTTCAAAGCAGACAGATGGGATGTCCACAAATTTCTGTGTGATTTATGTATTTGTAGGAGATTTAGTAAGGTATAACATTTTTTTATGTACTTACTTAACTAGTGATCATCCCTATTGAAAATATTAAAATGATGTCAAACTACCTTTGGCCTCAGAAGGACTGGGTTGGACAATTACTGGTTTGGGGGGCCACAGGAGGAGAATGCCTCTAAGTAGGGGATGAGGCTTTGTCACTTTCTTCCTCCTGTAACTCCTCAACTATACCTTCTGCATGTTAGACTTCTGTGGTTTCCACAATTCCATCTTCCTCCCATTTTTAGTCCTAAAATTCAGATTCAATCACATTCCCTTTCTGCTAAGAAACTTTCAATTGTTCGTTCTCATAAGATCCATGTTAGAGGGCTTTTCATGGTTGGGTCATAGCCTGCATAATTAGTCAATGTTTAACTTCTTACCAAGAATAATTTTAAATATTTAAAAATGATTTAATACATTAAAAATTTGGAAGTGAAATGTTTTTCTTAAGTTATATTCTGCTTCAAACCTTTCATGTTTGAGGCATGCATCATAATTTGGAAAGTACATTCACATATATTATGTCATTTGAAGTTCATAGCAACTGTAAAAGGGAGGGAAGCAGGTGCTTAACAATATATTAAAAATATATTCTTGTATTTTTATGATGAACTTTTAATTTTACAATAGATCTAGATGTACAGAAAAGTTTAAAGGCAGTAAGAGTTCTCAATACTCCATACCTGTTTTCCTCTGTTATTAACATTATGCACTCACATGACACATTTAACACAACAGTGATTCAGCACTGATACATTAGTACTAGTTGAAGTGCACACTTTACTTTTTAGATTTCCTTGGTTTTTACCTAATGTGCCTTTTCTGTTTCAGAATTCTATCCAGGGAATTATAATGCAGTTAGTTGTTCTGTATTCTTGGGTTTCTGTTAGTTGTAATGGGTTTTCATATTTTCCTTGTCATTTATTTGTGTATTTTAATGATCTGTACAGTTTTGAGGAGCATGGGCTGGCTATTTTGGAGAGTGATACTTGGTCAGGATTTTTCTAATGTTTTTCTCATGATTTTAGTGTTTTCAGGAGGAAAACCACAGGAAAGAAGTTCCTACTTCAGAATATCAAGGGAATGGTACACACTATTGAGATGGTTTATCACTGCTGATGCTAATGCTGATCACCACCAAGATGCTTTACTCTGTATCAGCCCTGGAGGAAGTCATTGTCACAGCCCAAGTGGGCCTTATGCTACACCTCCTTGATAGCATCGATGTAAATTATTTAAACTATTGTCTCTTTCCCCCATTTGTTTATTCACTTAATCATTATTTTTGTAAGTATTTTTTTATACCTTGGGTCATAATTTAATACTATTTTCTTATTTTGTTACCCAAATTGTTTCAGCTCTGGCCTTCAGGGGCCCTTTCAGTTGGCTTCCATGTTTCTTTGACAGACTCATCTCATGTGTCCTCTGTCCTGCTCCTAGGATCAGTCATCCTTCAGGGAGCCTTGGTTTGCCTTGTTGGAGGATGGTATTAGAAACCAAGATCTAGGCAATGGCATGGTTGTTGCTACTAGGATGTGATTGCTTCTAGGTCCTCTTGGCTGCAAACTGATCAGTGCTATTTTGTGTATGAGAATGGTGAGTGTCTCAGTTACTTTCTCATTATTGGAACACAATGCCTGATGCCCACAGTTTAAAGAAAGAAAGGTTCATTTTGTTCCACTGTTTGTAGAGTTCTCAGCCCATAGTCTAGTGGCTACAAGGTGGAGTAGCAAGGCTACAGCAGGAAGCAGAGAGAGAGATCAAGAGAGAAGGGAGGGAGAACACACCCCCTGGGACCCACCTCTTCCAATCAGGCTTCACTTTCCAAATCACATTTAGCTATAAACTTATCAGTGGAGCAATTCACTGGTGAGTATCACACCCTTATGATCCAATCACCTCCCAAAAGCCCCATTTATGAGTGCATGAGGCTTTGGCAGGCATTTAAATAGTAAAGAATCCGGGAGATTTTTACCAATGCATGAAGGCAACACGTCCAAGAGTCTCAGTGGCTTTAAATATACTGCCACCAATTTTCTGTCTAGTAAAACAGCTTCTGTGTTCCCTCTTGTGAATTTGCCCTTCTGAAATACCTTCTCTTCTCTCCCATCAGAGTTCATGTTTCTTCCCCCACGATTCACCAGAGCTTGTTAACTCCTCCAGGGAACAGGTACCACAGCACAGCGTGTCAGACTTAGTTAACATATGCTTGTTCTTCTGCCTCACGTCGCTCATCTAGCATACCTAGTAGGTGCTTAATAAATGTTGGGTGAACTGTTCTCACAAGTATGGACAATGTGTGGACTAAAATGGAAAGGATGAGGGAGCTATGAAGGGAATACCTATTAGTAGGCCTGAGGTCTCCCTACTGCTCCCTCAGAGTTCTTCCTTTAGGTTAAGATTCCTGGCATTGTCCCCAGAGACAGGATTATAGGGCCCTCAAACATACCTAGGAAAGGGTTTCTACACATGACTACGTGTTAACAGCATCTGGGACCTTGTGAGTGCATGAAGTCTTCTCCCAACTTCCACTCCAGAAATTTAGCTTTAGCATATATAAAATGGGGCAGATGCTCTGTGTCTAACATTCTGGAAAAAGTTAGTGAGACTGAAGCTGACAGTCTAGTATGCTGTAATTTCTATGAGATATGTCTCCAATCTGTAATAAACTGTTGAAAAATTCTGGTAGAACATGTATCTCTTTCCATTGTGAACATACAAAGTAAATATATATATATATATATATATATATCTATATATATATATATAGATATAGATATAGATATAGATATAGATATAGTAGAGGGAGGATGGAGAGGGAGAGAGAGAGAGAAGAGAGAAGAGAGAAGAGAGAGACTCTGAAGAGCCTCACGGATACTTGTCAGTGTTATGACCCTAAAACTACAAGGTTAACCTGACTTGAAAAGTGACAGTTTAGAGTTTGATAGCTGGACAATCCACCTGGTCTCAATACTGAAGATTTATTTGAAGTTCCCTCATCCTGTGATTTGAGGCTGAGAAATACGTGGAAACCAAAGGACTCAGCAGGATTTGATCTGTCAGTCAGTAATGCTGCCTTGTTTGTCTTCCCCGGGCCAAGGCTGTTCTACAGAAGCCTGTTTTCTAGTACAAGTAAATTCTTGCTGTCTCTTTACAAGTACATTTATGCAAGATCTTTTTTCCCCATTTTCCTTCGCTCTTTCATTTTCTTTCTCTTTTCTCTCCTTATCTTTTTCTTTCTCCCTCCTTCCCTCCTTCTCCCTCTCTTTTTCTCTCACACAATTAATTTGTTTTAACTAATGCATTGGTTGAAAAGAGTCAGCTTTGAATTTTAGAATATATTAAAAATTGTACAGGCCTTCAACTATATTTATGACGCAAATACAGCTGAAAATAGATTGAAAGAAAAGTTGATAGGATAAGTTTTTTCAAAGCTACAGAAGACAAAGACAAAATTACAGAAGACCAACATTATATTTAGTTTTGCCACATCGCTTCTGGTTACTGATGTCTTTTAAATTCTTTTTCATTATAAAAATACACTCCTCCCCTTACAACCTTTATTTTGTTATTTTTGCTTAACAAGACGATAGTTCTTCATAGGAAACGTCACCATGTTAGACCTGCTCAAAATGAGCACATTGCATATTAATTGTTGTGATGATGATAATGGTGACAATAAAGTCAGTGTTTTTATGTGTCTGCTGTATGCAAGGTACTTTATATGCATTGTCTTATCCAACCCTCAAAGGAATCCTATGAAGTTGTTAAATCTCGTTACTATGTTCATTCTCACAGAAGTTAAATAATCTATCTAAAGTCAAACTGCTAAGTGGAAGAGTTGGCTTGACTCTAAGACACCTTAGACTGTGCTTTGACCATTGCTCTGCAGAATTTCCAAGGACTTATATAGGTGCCAGATGCACAGTGATAAAGAAGATGATGACAGAAACATTTTTTCCTGAGGAAGAAGAAATACAAAATCCCCAAACTTTTCTCGAGCTTTCAATGCTACTTTAGTGAATAAATTATGGAGACACTCACTTAACTAAAACGTGTCTTTTTTTTTTCATAGTTGGCTAAATTTAAAGTAACATCAGTAAGGACATAGTTAATTTTGAAAAAAAAAAAAACCCAAAAAACTAAAGCTTTAGCAAACCCACTATTTTTAACCAGAGTCATTATTCTGGCACCAAGTCCCCTTAAGTCTGCAACTTTCCATTCTGTGAAACATATTTCCTTCCCATTCTGGTTTCAACATGCTTTTGAAGGGTTCAAATAATTTGGAAACCCAGAAACTTGGCATGATCCTGTGTGGAACTCTGTTGACTTGATGAGAAGAGAAACAGGAAACCAGTCACACATAAAGCTCCCATGCATGGCTGATTCTATCCATACCATCTTCTTATCTACTGCACTCTTTGAAGAGTCTGCCAGGGTAGACACTTTGCAGAAATTTGTTTTTCCATGCTTCATTTTTTATGCTTATGGAATGAAGACTCTTTCTGTCATTTTTTACTTTTTTTTGACATAATGCCTAATTTTAGATTAAAAAATGGTGTGAGGAGGAAGCTATAGTCTGGTGATATCATTGCATCAGTCTCCCCCCCCCCACCTTTTAACATTTTTTTACTCAGTATATGTTTATAATACATAATGATGGTATTCATCCTGGGGAGTTGGTGTGTATGCATAACACATCTATTATTTTTACTTCTTTTTTTTCTCTTTCCTTCTCCATCTTTTATATAAAAGAGAATAGGTTTGCCAATGATAAGTTGGCCTCAACGCTATGTGGTTATGGAGCTAGTTTGATAATATTCCTTTTTCTATCTCACATGCAATTGCTATTCTTTCACTTTTTTGGACAACAAATATTTATGGTGTATTTCCTTGTGGTGGTAACCACTGTTGGGTGAATGCAATAGTCAAGACCCCTGCCATTTTGTAGCTTATAGTCTACACAGAAGGTATACAATACGAACAATTTATTTATCTTTTTCACTCACACATGTCATGAATTTCCCTTCATGTCTAGTAATAAATGGACATTTTGAGGCCTTTGCAATGAGGCAAAAGTCATGGACTCCGTCTTACTCTGTTTTATTCATTTCACTCTGTTTTACCATGGTTATGGAAGTAGATTTCTCACCTACCATATCTGAAAAATACATTTTATTGATCACAGAGGGTGTAAGTAACAGAATGTGTAGATAAATCCACACTTCTGACTCCTCGACCAAGAAGTCGAAGTATGTGTCCTAGGAAATGATGGATAGTGCATTCCAGATGACCCATCTGTCATTCACTGCCATTGGATTGCCTCTTTATCATGTTTCCTGAACATCTGAAAATAAAACAGAATCAAGCCTAAATTAACATGGGGAAATATATCATCTTGTTCTGTCTTTTGGAGTTAAATCCCATGCAGAGCCTCAAAGTTCAAATGTAAAGAGTCTATTTTCACGTTAGAGAATGAAAAATTTAGTTTGGTTATCGAAGTAATTCCCGTATTGTATACTGAACTAATAGGGACTAAATATTCATTTATTCATTTGCTTATTCATTCTACAAGCATGTTTTACCTTCCTGTAATGATCAGGATCTAGACAGGCACTGCCAACAGGAGCATAGCTTCAGGATCTTGTGAAGGAGGGAAGAGAGGTGAATGCCAAGCAGGGTGCGATTCACATGTGATGTGCATGGGCTAGATGCCTGTTAGGGGTCTGGCCTGTAGACAAGGCTTCAGGGAGAAAACCAGACTGTAACTGAGTTTTGAAACTCAAGTTTGTGTAGGTTTTTGCCACAAAGGTGGAGAGAGGGGATTAGGGGAAAATCTTTCAGACACAGGGAGCAGCAGCAAGGTGTTGAGAGAACGCGGAAGGCATAGTGGGTCAGCAGCAGCGTGTAAGGGAGTTCAGTAGGAAGCACAGCCAGGGAGAAACTGAGCAGGTGAAAAAGGTGTCACAGGGTCCGAGGAAGAGGGGCGTGCAGCACACGTCAGAGTGCAGGGTTCTGTGATGTGCTGTCTAAAAGAGCATTAGCCCTTAGAGAAGAGGAAGCTTGCAAGAGGAAACTGCTGTTTTCTTCTGTTTGCACTAATGTCAGGCTGCTTGGTTCTGTTCTGTTTTCAGTTGCACAAACTTTTTCCTATATCTTACTGCAATCTCTTTGCGGTAGTTTTAAATTCTTGACTGTAACCTTTACAAACAGGTCACAAGTACTAGAGCAGGAAGGAAAACTTACACAGTCCAGGAACTTTGTACCTCACATCAGAGAGAAAATTCAGAACAGAAGTGCCAAACTGGCAGGGTTCCTGGTGCTGAAATCAGTGCGAATTTGTCAAACATAAAAAAAGAAAGAAAGAAAGAAAGAAAATTATGTAAGTTGGCTCTGAGAAATACTTTCCTCATTTTGGGGTACCAGTCCTCTCCTCTTTGCCTAATGTAAGAAAATGTGACCATCTAGCATCAACCAAAGTGACGTCAGCCCTTGTACCTGGCAGTGTCCTTAGCTTCCTACTTGATGAGTCCAGATATACTGATGGAATAATCCAGGTGGCTGTCACCAGTGAGTAGAAGAAATCTCTGTCTCTCTGGTCTTAGAGTGAGTTGCATACATAGTCTAAAATTTTCTAGTAGCCACAGTTAAAAAACTGAAAAAAGACAAATGAAATTAATTTTAATATCTTTTTTGGGGTTTGTTTTTCTTTTTCGTTTTCATTTTCCTTTTTTTTTCATTTTCTTTCTTTTTTTTTTTTTTTCTTTTTTTTTTAGACAGGGTCTCACTATGTAGTCTACACTGGTCTTAAACTTGCTATATCACCCAGGCTGGCTTCAAACGCATGATCCTATCCTCCTGCCTCAGCCTCCTGAGTATTGAGAGTATATATAGTCATGTGTCACCGTGCCTGGCTTGATCATGCATTTAATTTAGCCAGATATATAAAAAATTATCATTTTAACATGGAATCAATTTAAACATTATTGAGATATTTTACATTTATATTTTCATACGAATCCTTTGAAATCTAGTGTGCGTTTTTCTGTTTGTAACATCTTAATTCTCTCTAGGCACATGTCAAGTGTGTAAGAGCCACACGGGGAAAGCAGCTATTGCTGTGAATACCTTGAATCTTGACTTTACCTGAAGTTCCATTGGGATGGCCAAAGGAAGAGGCTCAGAAATATTCTTCTTCCTTTGTTGCCAAGTCCCTCCCATCCTGTGAACACCGTTGTTGCAGAAGAGGCCCACGTCAAGATGAGACTCGAGAAAGCCCATTTTCAGGCTTGCTCCTGTAGATCATGTCTTTGGGTCAACAGGTCTGAGCTTTCCAAAAGGGAATATCTTTAAATTGGCAATTGTAGAGCCTACAAGTATTATCACATATTTCCTATGAATATTATAGTGGAAACCTGTGATCAAACTGAAAAATTCTTTTAATGTGGCTTTTGCTTTCTTTTAAGAATAAAGTTGGACACCATAAAAGCACTGCACTCAGAACACTAGGATTTAGAGAAAATATTCAGTACAGATCAGAGACTTCAGGGTGTTAGAAGTAAGAAGACTTTGAGGTAAAATTTACATGTTTGGAAACTGAGACCTACAAAACTTAAGGGCTTTCCTAGCTGCACAGCTGGGTAGAGACAGTGCCAGTTTTAAAACTTTGTTCTCCCAAATTCTAATCCTGACACAAATGCCTTGGCCCTGTTTCATGAGGCCAAACATTAGGCATGACACAGTTGGAGGAATATATAGCTAATTTTATAGCTGCATTTATTTTTATTTTTTATTTTTTTTGCGGCACTGGGGATTGAACTCACAACCTCACGCCTGCCAGACAGGCATTTAAGCCATTGAGCCAAACTCCCAGCCCTTGTTTTTTGAGGCAGGGTCGCACTATGTAGCTCAGGCCGGCCTTGCGCTCACATTGTAGCCCAAGTTGGTCTCAAACTCACAACACTCCTCCTACCTCAGCCTCCTGAGTGCTGGGATTAAAGGTGTGCGCCACCATGCCCAGCTAGCTGCATTTATTTATTTAGGGTAGAGACCTAGATGTCATCTTCCTATTGTAATCTTTGAACAAATAAATGGATTGTTAACATAATTTTTGATTTTTTTGGAAGGTGGGAGCAGACAGATAATGGGCTTCCTTCCTCAGATGTGCTTGCTCATCCTGGCCAACTTACCGGGTCATAGTTACTGAGCTTCATACAATGGAGGAGAGAGGGAGAGGGAGAAAGGGATGGTGGGGGGAGGTATACAAAGAAAGCAAAAGAAAAAATGAGGCTAAGTATTTAGATAAATGAAGCCAAATAAAACTGTCATGTGATCAGTGGGGTTGAATTATTGTAGCCAGATGGCGGCCCCTCCCACCAGCTCCATTTTGTTAGACTCTGACCTGGATGGTTCCCTTCAAACTCAGGACTCAGGGGTCTGAAATTTCTTTGCCATTGCCTCACAGAACCATGAGAAAGAGGATTTCTGGTTCTGAGTGGCTTTTAGAGGGAGGAAAAACAAGATGATTTAATTACTAGCCCTTGAACTGATTTATTTTCAGCAGCAACAACAAAGTCGTACGAGCCAGTGACACGAGTCAAGTGATTACTCTTAAATGTGGGATATGAAAAGGAGAGAGAAAGAAAAATGTTCTGATTTCATATTATGGCTTCAAGCCAGACAGCACAGAAGGAATCTGTGAAATTCAAGGTCTTTGAGTCTATTATTTTTCTTTGTTATTATTTCTGAAACAAGACCTGGGCAAAATCAATTCAGGTTCAGAAAGATTATTACTTTAATTTTCTACATAAAATTGTCAGGAAGTCTGAGTTAGAAGAGGGAAAAAGATAGATGATTATCCCTTAAGCAGAAATTAAATGAATATGTTAAATGAAGCAAAATATATTCATATTACCAAAGCTCTGGTCACAAGGCAAAACTCTTCTTTTGACATAAACTCATAGGGAGTTTAAAAAACCAAACCAGCAACACAAATTCTGAGGTAACGGCCCTTAAAATAAGCTCTTTCCTAAGTGTTAGGAAATCATTGCTAGATTTGATCGAAGGAAATTAATTTTGTTTTGAAGAAAATGTATCTTGAATGCTGTTAATTAGATTTCATCCTAAAGTATGTGATTTTTGGAAAAAAATGTAATTTATATTTCTCCCTCCTCACATAATTAGACATGCAAGTTTTGAAAAGTGGGAAAGCTCTTGGGAAAGTCCGTCTGTCTAACAATGATGAAATACTAACATTTTTGTCCTACTTTCAGAGTGTATTTTCCATTGACCATTAATTCAATCTTCCGGTAATCCAATTTCCACTAGATGTTAGAACAGCAAAAGAATCTTAAAGGAGTGAGTCTTCCTGCAAATATTCAAATGGCACTCACAGTCTGGTAGGACTATTTCATTGCTATTAAACCTTTGTCATGTTAGTGAACTTTGGTTTTTATTCTTCAAATGTTTGGACTTCCCTCTTGGTAAGCAGAAATCTTTTCAGAGATTTTTCACACTGAATTGCTGCTAGCAAGAAGTGGTCAGGATTGTCCATGCTTATTTGTATGATACAGTCAGAACTTGCCTTAACTCTTTCCTTGCCATGTAAAGGTCAGTGGAGATGCAGATGATGTTGGTTTTGGCATTAGATTCAACATCAGTATTGAGTTCTTACTCTGAGTTCAGTATGTGCTGGACATTGCATATTAATGTGCACAACCTCTACATGGTGAGCTTGCCATAGGAGTGCATGTAGCTCTATTTTTCATCACTTTTTTTTGACACATGCTGTGCTAACCTCACTCCATCTTAAGTGTACAGAACGCGGCCAGGCATGGTGGGACATCAGCACTTGGGAGACTGAGCTTGGAGGATTGCCAAGAGTTCGAGGCCATCCTGGGCTACATAGTGAATCTGAGGCCAGCCTTAATTACATAGCGAGACCCTGTCTCAAAAAAAAAATATATATATATATACAGAATGTATGGGCTGTCTAATTTGGCTAGTGATAGCTCCCCTTGCTCAGTTTCTACCTATAAATCAAAATTTACCTTCTTTGTGTCCCATTCCTTCCTGATGTTGTTGTCTGGTGACAAGAACTAATTTGACACATGACTTTCCAGAACTGGAAGGAATTTCTGTTCTTGTAGTTTTATAGTCTCATTTTATGTATAGGGAACTAAGTCCTAAATTGTTTAATTTTTTAAGCATTGGGTAAGAATCTAATTGGACCAGGGAGTGTGCCAGTACCTGGGGTTGCATGCATCGTTAAGATACAACTCCCATCATGATTATTTTTTATAAATGTAAATATACATAGATAAGTGCAAAGACAGAGGTATAGTTATGGTACTTATGCAAGGTGGAGGAGCAGTAAGGAAGAGGGCTTCTTGGAGATGATCTCTAGATCAAGTTGAAAAGGATGAGATGGAATTAACAAGGTAAACACTGGATGAGGAAAAGAAAGAGATGTTCCAGGGAAAGGCATGAGCAAAGACCTGAAGAGTGAACTCAGACTGGTGTGTGTCTATGCGTGTGAACTCTGGCAAGTTCAGTGGCTCATTGTTTCTGGGATGACAGTGTGAGGCCGGGGCGGGGTGGGGGGGAGATGAGGCAGAAAAGCACGCAGAAGGTTTTGCATGCCACTTAGGGAATTTGGATTTGATCTTGCAGGCTATGGGCGTGGGTAGAGAGGCAGCTGGGTGCACTGAAGAATTCCATGGTGAGACATGGTTAGATTTGCATTTTAGCTAGATCACTATGGGAACACTGTGGAAAATGGATGTGAGAACAGACCAGAGGCAGGAGAACTAGTGAGCCTATAATGCTGGTCTTTTCCCTTCTAAACTCTTGATCTCACCCGCTATACCAAGTTATCTCCATGGATCCAGATAAAACTTTAGCCTTGAAAGGTGCTAAGTGAATCCCTGGGTTTCAGGGGTACCTGCTGTTTCTGCTGGTAGGTACTCATTTCTTTATCTGATGCTAACAACACTTCAATTTCCTATTTGGAGAACCCTTCCTATTCTATAGTCAATTCAGGCTTTCAAATGAGGATAATTCCTTCCTCAGACTCCAAGAGCTGGTAGCTGCCCCAGATCTAGCTAATTTATAATTCTGTCCTCCTAGGAAAGTGAAAAATCAGTGATAGACATGTGATCCAGACTAGGCCAATGGGACCCAGTTCTACCCTAGATTTTTCAGTTATGTGAATCCCTTTTATTTTTCTTCCAGTTTAAGTCAATCTCACCAGCTATTGGAATATTCCTAATAAATACACCAAGAAACATTTCTGAATGCTTCCCATGGCAGAGGAATAGCTTTAGATTGGCCTCTGTGTGTAGACTTCAAGCGCTATGACAGGAGTGTGGACTACGATGCAGTATTTGGTGAAACATACTTAATGGATGGCTAGTTTCTACTTTGGCCAACCCTCAAATTCTACCTTGACCTTCAGGTCCAATGAACTAATAAACTTATTAAAAGATTAGTCTTACAAATGACCAGTTTTCTTAGAGTGCAAAACGTATAAGGGTAAGGCACTGGGTTCATTCCACTTCTGTGGGTGGCAACCTATTTCTTTGTTCTTATCTGAGTCACACACTCACACCACCTGGTCTGAGGGAGCCACAAAATAATGACTGGTTGATTGAAGGGATGGCTCAATGAGCCCCTTCCTGGGTCCTTTGTGTTGTAGTTTGGGATTCCAAAGAGCAAAGCAGTTGTTTGAGAGAAAACAGGTTCATTGGGGCAGAGTTTTCATATTCAGATCAGCCTAAGAAGAACTTGTACTGAGCAAGGTTGCCTGGGAATGGCAAGACCAGGAGGGGCAAACTAGTGCCTGCTTTCATCTAAAGGCAGGCAGCTGGTGCTGGCTGTCTTCTTTCCCACTCACCAACTGCCAAGGGCTTACTAGAGAAAAAAAAAATCTGAAAACCTAGTAAGGCAGAAAGAAGAATAAAAACACATGAACAGTTCTTGTGTATTGATTTCTAGGCTTCCCTTCCATGCAAATGTATTCATATATTCCTACTTATATATCCATATAAGCACATGGGGCACCCAGGGCAGGGTTGCATCTTCTCTGCCATATTCTGGGCTTTTCCCACTGCACGGTATATCTTGAGCATTTCCCCCATATGCATATCATTCCTAACTAAGCTAGATTAACCTCCAAAGAGTTCCAAGCTGCCCTTATCTGACTCCCATGCTGCTAAGTGTATGCCAGCCCCCTGAAAGCAGTTTTCTTTTAGCCCCTGTTCCAGGGAACATCTGCCGGCTGCCTCTTTCTCCTCCTCCAGCAGCAGCCAAGTGATCCATTGACCCCAGAAAATGTACCGAGTCAGGGTTACACAAACCCTAGGGATAGAAGGCCAAGGAAGGGCTCTTCTAATTCTTAACATACATACAATGATAGCAGCTATGCTATTTGTTTTGTTGTCAATGATTCCAATAGAAATCCGATCTTACTGTCTACTTCTTGCTTAAAAATGCTTCTTGGCAGTCCCCTTGATTTTAGGGTAACTACTTAAATCTTTGTCAGTGGGGATATGTCCCTCATTTCATCTCGCCTGTCTGCCCTTTTGGTCCAGCCCTTCTTTTTCCTTCCTGGCCCTGTTGGTCTTTTTCAAACCATAGTCCTCACTTTTGTCTCTTCTCCAATCTGATCCTAATCCGTCTTGACTCCTTAAATTCCTAGTAATCCTATCACCCCACCTCAACCTGTATTTCCTCAGGGAAGCCACTCTTAGCTTCCAGATGATGCCCTCTAGTTTTTGTCCCCTGTCACTGTCCTTCACCATACTCATCATACCTGCACACACGTCCCCACCAGTGATTGCTCACTTGCTTCTGCCTCTCCCTGCCATGGAGAAGGGTTGGAGTCTAGGGTGCCCACTGGATGGTTCCCAGTACTTGGATCCATACCAAGTTCACTTTAAGACTCAGCAAATAAATGAAAGAAGGAATAATGTCACCATTGTCATTTGGACAGCAGAGAGAAAAGGAGGCACATAGGCAGGAATCAGCTCATAGCTTGTCCTTCTGCTATCAACTTTGTTGACTTCTCTAGGTCTCAAACTCTGTGTCCAACAAAAATCCAGAAAGGACCCCCAACCTCTTAATCTTGGCTCTCTCTTCTATTTCTTTGCTAGAGACATGAGGCAGGAGGAAGAGGGGTCAAGGTCCATAGCATTTTTAAAGCACACAGATGTGAATCCCTGGCTCAATGCCTAGAGAGACAGACTCTCCCAAAGCAAGCTGAGACTTCATCCTCATAAAATTAACCCTGGATTGGAGGTAGAAATGACCAGGCTCTGCTGTGTGAATACAGTCAGCTCGACTCTGTAGACCTGGTACAGCTCCTCCTGATGCATCTTACAAAGTCAAAAATTACAGAAGCAATGTAATAGATATTTTCCTACTGTCTGTCCAGAGGCTCTGGTTTTCTACCCTTCTCCTTGGATGGCTATAACAGTGTTAATAGCAACTCTAAACAGTACCTCCCTCAGAGAGTTTCCAGTTCGCGAGCTCACGGGGTGGTGCAACACACCTGCTTGCTCCACTGTGTTTTGAGCCTTTGCTCCTGAATCTCAGAGTGACTTTGTTTTCGAAGTGAATCTCCACCTAGTTACAAAGAAGGATCACATCTCATATAACTACTAAGCCTCTCTCATGGCTTTACATAGTCATTTCTAGGCTCAGAAACCACAGATGACTCTTTTGTTGGAGAAGAAAATCCAAGTTCTTTGCCAGACATGCAAGGCCCTTCTGGCTTTAACTTCCTCTCCTAAGTTCCCTTCCAAAGGTTACTGTGTAGGAAATTTCTACTCTGACACACATCATTCCCTGACTACTGCTGTATACTTTGGATTTTAGGTAGTGCTGCTCCCCTTCCTAGCAGCCTCTCTCCCTCCTCGCATATCTGAATACCACCCTCCACCTTGTTCTTCTGGGATCCACATAAGTTTTGATTTCTCTTCCAAGTCTTTTCCAGCTACCAGGAACAAAAGCCAAGAGCCCCTCCTCTGTCCTCATCTGTGTGGCCTCTCAGCAGCTTTCGACCTTGTTGTTGACTCTCTTCTTCCCTGGTCTCTGTAGTACCCATCTGTCCTTTTCTGCTTTCTTGGTGGGTGCAACCATTTTTGCCAGCATGGCCCTAGACTCTTTTCTCTCATCTCTCAACATTCAATTGAGCAGAGAAGTCACAATTTAAATCTCCATTGTAGCTGCATCCTTACTCTGGGTTCTAAACTCTTAGGTCCAACTCTTGGGTATTCAATAATGTCCTTTCTCATGTATGCCCAAGACAAATTTCATGATCTTTCTCTGTTTTCCCAACCGCTAGTCTAGCCCCTTGCAGTGTCTTTTTTCTCACTCAATGGTGTTACCATCCATCTACACATGCAATTCAGAACTCTGGAAGTCGCCCGGGCCCCTGTTTGCTACAGACACACTTTTGGGTGACTATTGTGCACCACACTCCAGATTTTATGCATGTGCATCCTATTGCCTTAGTTCTCAGAATGCACATGACCTCTCTTTCCTGTAAGATCACAAGATCTTGGAGAGTAGAGACTTTATGTCTTATGCAGCATGCCAGGCTCTAACTTTATTTCAGTGTCACATTCCTAGAAGACACTCAATAAATACTTCCTGACTGATTAAGGTGCTGTATAGCAGCCTGTGATAGACAAACAAGACAGATATTCAGAAGGCTAAAGAGGACTGGACTGATTCCTTTGTGCTGCTAATATTAGATCCCTGATTTAGATTTAGATAAATATAACAGGTTATAAGTCTTTTCCTGCCTTTAAATTTTTAATTATAGGATAACACATGGGTTTTTATACCATTGGAGAACCTAATTCTAAGCATTAAGCTCCACATTTTCAGATGCCCACATAGTAATGGAAAGGCTGGCTTTGCAACAGTAATGATGTTCCTTAAGAAGTAGCACTGGAATAAGAAGTAAACATTTATTTATTTTTTCCAAGTGTTATGGTATAACACATTAGGTCACATGTGGAAAATAAGATTGAGTTTATTCTATCATAATATGAAGGGTTATGTAAGGTAGAAGGCAAACAGTGAAATGATTTATGAAACCAGAAACATACATAAGATTAATGACACTGGGTGAGAAATTGATATGAAAATCATCAGATGAATGGATGTAAATTTTACACTTAATAATGAGGGCTTTTAGAAAATTAGGATCTTAAATTAAATAAGATGATACATTCTATTTTATTAGCATTTAGAAACTAGAGAAGGACTTACATAGTCCAAACCTTAACTCTTTTCTCTGTCCAAAACATCTAGTAGAAAGTTAATGTGGTTATTCTTGAATTCTCTCCTGTGATTGGGAACTCACTTCTGTACTTTTTGAGCACTTCTGATAATGGGAAAGCTCTTGTTATATGTGAGTTTGTCTTCCTATGTGGTTTTTACCCGCTTATGTTCATTGTCTCCTCTGTAGCACCCAGAATAAGTTTGAGGACTTGCTCACATGGAGGCTACAGAAGAGAGTTCGCCAATCTTTCTGAGTTGTGTTTGTTTTTCACTCATTCAGCAAATCTCTTAAGGTGCTAGACAAAGTCAAACAATTTGAAAGACAAAATAACATCTTCAGGGCATTTACCTCCTGTTTACAAAATTCCATAGTGTTCAGCGAATACAAGGCATTTAGTGACTATTGATTGAATTAATAGTGGAGGCATTTAGTGACTATTGATTGAATTAATAGTGGAGTCCATGATCTTTGATTAGAGGTTCCCAGAGTCAGGTTGAGAAATCTGACATAGAAAGATATGAATGATAAGGAAAAGACAATAAATCCATCAGAAAATGGACAAAGGATATCAATAGAGAACTAATGGAAGATAAAAGGCATACGGCCCAAACCACCTGACATAGTGCTAAATTTCATGTGTAAATTAAAATGATGAGATTTTTGCACTCATGAGACTGGAAAAAAAACTGAAGAGTATAACAATACCAAAAATTGGTGAGAATATAGAATATGTAGAAAAATAATA
>RJWM01019861.1:0-38235 GCA_004363535.1 Dasyprocta punctata | reverse complement strand
TCCCCTTGTTATGATGTGAACAGGGTACCTGGCCATGACCACCAACCATCTTGTCCCTCCATGAATCCACAGCAACAAGGCCAAGCAACCATGGACTAAACCTCTGGCACAAAATAAAATTTTTCCTCTCATTTTAATTTCAAGACTTAAGGTATTTTGTTAAAATGATACAAAGCTGATAAACATAGTAGTACATCCAGATATTTTTATTGTTGGGAAGTTCCTCAAGGATTTCTAATATAAGCAATTTAGTCTAAAGTAAATGACTTTGAAAAATCCCTGGAATCAAACCCAAGGAACACATACAAGAGTATATCACATTGGGTTCCTGCTCAGCTATACACACTGTTTCAAGACTTGAATAATGCACAAAAGGGACAGGGACAAAATGTCTCAGGGCTTTGCTCCAGGGGTTTACAACATCAGGAGCCTATAGTGCAGCTGGATGATAACACATATTGCAAGAAGAAAATTTACAGTTCCATCTGTTCTTTGATGAACTACTAATTAAAATATTGATATACTTCTAAATATCAATATTGGACATAGGTATATACAAATCCAGACATTTCTCAAGAGTACTAGAAAGATAAATATTATATTTTTAGCATTATACATGAAAGCTTTGGGCATTTGTGCTGCAAAAATGGTTTGGGATTTCACAGTAGAACTGATTCATTCTCCATCTGCTTTTGCCTCGTAACTCTATATCTGGAATCAATTCTTATCATAGAAGTACTTAAAATAGTCAAGCAAATATATACAATTTAGAATGCCACAAAATACTTAAAGTCAGTCAAAAATGTTGAAACTGGATATGTTGCCTCAAAGTTTTCCAAATGACTTTTGTTCCAATGAATTATTTGTTGGGGACAAGTCTTAGAACACAGTAGAAGACAGCAGGATTCGGTGGAGAGATAAAATTGAAATCAAAATGTAGTCTCAGAAAAAGTTAACTGTAGTTCTCACTTATAGGAGCTTAAATTATAGAGCAAAGGTATAGTATAAATTATGGACCCTACCTTGAGGTAAGGTAAACCAGTTTTGGAATCCGTCAATCAGTTATTAGCTAATATGTAAAGTAGAGAAAAGTCAGAGATTTTGTTTGGCTTAGTTGACACAGGTATCTGGTTTGTTATCAACCAACATGCACAGTAGCCATAGGATCAGTATGTCCACTGGAAAAGAGGTCCTGGGTCAGCCACCAACAACATCCACTAGAATATTATTAACACAATCACTTTATTTGTTGATTTCATGTCAGATGCTGTATCCTGTTTTAAACATCACTGGATTAGGGAAGGCGAACTGGTCATATAATCTAAGATGTCTGTATTTTTTTACACTTTAGTGTGTGCAAAATCTTCCCTGTCAGTTCTTGGGAGACTATTTAGATATAATCAATAAACACTGCTAGTGAATCATTCATTAAGATCAGAACATCTACTTGCAAAATGAAAGTTATGTGACTAAATCTTCCTTTCATTTTTAAAAAGTGGAAAAAATCTCCAAGATGAACAAAGATTTTATAGAGCTTATACATTCATTGATTCAAAAAATATTTATTAAATCCCTTTTGTATCTTTGACAATGCTAGATGATCTTAAGTACAAAAAACAGAAAGCAGATAATTTCTGGAGATAGGTTTCATAAAGCTTTTATTCTCATTGAGAGAGGAAATAAAAAAAGATCAAGGGATACTAATATAGGGAAAAACAGAATGGGAATGGACCCTGCCAGAGATGGAGTGTACGTGTTTTTGATCAGATGGCTAAGGGAGGCTTCTTTCATTATCTGACAGCTAAGCAGAGAGCGGTAAGCAGCTGCACGAGATGGAGGAGGAGCAAGCACTACACGTGCAGAATTTCTTAGCTTAAAATTGTTAAAAC
The DNA here is from genome assembly GCA_004363535.1 of Dasyprocta punctata. NCBI lineage: Eukaryota > Metazoa > Chordata > Mammalia > Rodentia > Dasyproctidae > Dasyprocta > Dasyprocta punctata. The sequence goes on along the minus strand of RJWM01019861.1, from coordinate 36,346 downwards.
ATAGCATAAATAATAAATCTGTTGGTAATTTTCCATCAAAGAAGGTTACAGCCTGGACAACTCTTAGAGTGAACATGAAGCTAGAACATCAGTCACTGCCCATCACTCTGACACTAGTAACAAGATGTCCCTGAGCTGTGAGGCATCAACTCAGATTTGATGTTTGGTTTAAAAAAGATGCTTTGAAGTCTGATTTGATAAACAAGGAGATCACCAATCATTTGCGGTAGGGAATAAATTTCTTAGAAGTCAAATGGAGACTTAATAAAAGAAATCCCCATTATTTTCATTATAATTTTAAGTGTGATTTTATTATAATTTAATGCTTATAAAACTTAATTATTTCATGAAAGCTAGGGGCACATAAAGGGCCTATTGATTCTAACGAGCTTCAGTTAGACAGCAGTGACTGGTTTGTACTTAGGAAACCAAACAACATGACTACGTTTTATGATTATCAAAGGGATGAAAGGGTGAAGTCAAGGGTAACTGTATCTTATAAACTGGATAACTGGAGATTTTAAATTATATTGAGAGCAGAGCAGTATCACTCTATTAACTACGTGGAAATCAAAATTTTAAAATTTGTGACCCTTTCCAATCCATTGCCTTATTGATAGTTATAGTTCTTCTAGGATTCCAATGGAAAAAGAAACTTTACAGCTTATTTATATTAATTTTCAATATGGATATTTTTCAGTTGCTCAGAGTAGCTTTTGAAAACTCCATCACTTAAGTAATGTTAGCTTTTGATATAAAAATAACAATGATTTTTGTCTCCTTATTCATGTATTACACCTGCTGAGGTCAGAACTAAAAATGTTCTACATGCAGTAGAATCAACTGCATGTGCAATATTAAATGATCATTGGAAATATTAGCTGTTTATCAAAAGTACATGGTTTGGTTGTATTTCAAATACAATATTCAAATAATCTTCTTCAGAAATGGAAACTTAAGCCAAGTCCCTATCAAAATTTATTCTTACTGTCAGATTTCTGAGTGAAATAATTATCATTGAGAATAAATTAAAATATTTAATTTCTAATAATACTATCTTTGTAAGTCAATTATTTAAAGGACTATGAACAGATGACTTAATCAGAAAGTCTAAACAAGAAGACTCATCCTAGTCTTTCATCACTGACAGCACATGCTTTACAGGTATAAGGAGACTATCTGAATTTCCACTTATGAACCAAAAATTGTATTCTGCTGAAATCATTACATTGTATTTGGAAGGGCCCAGATTGTGTGTGCTGCCCATGCTATTTGTGCCTCTCTTCAGGATGTACTTCAATTGTATCTACTATAATAGGTTAAAGAGAGATTCCATTACCTGAATTATTTTCAAAACCTAAAATATCCCTTAACCTTAAGAACCTCTCACTTAACCAAATATATAATAAAAGAATGATTCCAGAAAAAAATATTTGTCCTGTCAATGTTAACTATGTCTGCTCTAAAATAACCCTTTAGTTTTAAAAACCCCTATGTTCATAAGTTCAGATCAGATATATACACCTTCAAGAGAAAATCTACTGTAAGTGAAAAAGCAGTGAGGTTTCTATTCTATTCACTAGAAGCATGAGTTTGCCTAGCAATAGAAATTTGATAATTCTAGTATCAAGTGTTTGGCAGTAGAAATAAGCAGTAAAAAGAAATGCTTATGAAAAAATACACTTGAAGATGGTAGCAGTTATTCTTGAAAACAGTAACAACTGTTTCATTTATATATATATATATATATAAATATATATACATATGTATGTGTGTATATATATATATATATATATATATAAATTTTTTTTGCACTACATACTGGGAACTAGTGTGTAGTGCAAAAAAACCTAGAGCTTTCAAAGCATGAGCTATATCCCTAAACATTTATTTTATGTTATTTAATTTAAATTAATTTTATTTTATTTTATTGCTTTTATTTTTAGACAAGATCCTCATATGTCAGTAAGGCTGGGCTCAAACTTGTTATGCTCCTGCTTCAGTCTCCAGAGAGCTGGAAAGGCAGCTGTGCACCACCATGCCTATCACATTGATGACTAATTCTACATATACATGTTCTATTTTTCCCAACATACTGAAGTTCCTAAAATTAAGGCATTGTCTGTATAACATGAATTAGAATCCACAACATCTGTGTAATTGAAATCACGTTAATAAAGCCGTTACGCATTAAATAATGAGATTGTTAAAAGCAAGTTAAAGAATGTAATACAATGTTCAGACACATAAGTACATTTTTGAGTCATTTTTCTTCTCAGAGGTTGAATGGGCTGTCACTCACTTTAAAACATATGACTTTCAAGAATCTGTGGGCTGCATATATCTGGAGTGATATATGTTTATAAGCTCAAAATATACAGACTCCGTCTGAATCTATTCCATATTTGAATGTTTAAATACCAAATACAGTGTTGGGTGATGTTTTTTAATGGAGAGAAATATCCAAGTTCACCGAAGTAAAAGTGTTCTGTAAGATTTCTTTTAGCACAACACTCTGGAATGCTGAGGCAGGAGGATCACAGGCTTGAGTACAACCCAGGCAACCTGGCAACTTAGCAAGACCCTGTCTCAAAATACAAAATAAAAAAGAGACTGGAGATGTAAGTCAGGAGAAATCACTGGATTCAATTCCCAATAATGAAAAAAGTTTTCTGTATTAATAATGGAAGCAAAGTTTCAGATTAAGTTTACCTTTATGCTGAGTCAAAGATAACTAAGACTTGACCAACAAATAAAAAGTTGTATTTTTGAGTAATTCTGAAACAAAAAATTCAAATCTTGAAAAGTTTAAAAAGCTCTAAGTATACCACAATTAAAGTCTAATAAGGTTTTAAACAGGAAAAATCTGAAGGAATGAAATTAGAAGCATGATAAGAATGTATGCCAACTATAAATTGATTACCTTGATCATACTTGCAAATATGAAAGAATTTACCTTAGCACAAAATTAGAGAAAACAATATAAGCAAAATAGGAAAAAAAGATTAGAGTCATAATCTTTCTTATATAAGTTTCTCTCACTAACTTATAGTATCTGTTTAGGAACTGTATCTGTCTCCATCTCTTTCATCCCAATTTTCAATCCTCGATATACCTCTAGAGTTATTTGACTTAAAAAACAAACTTTAAGAGCATGCAGACTCTATCATGTTGTACATCTTGTTCATTGTTTTGATTATAAACAAAGACTAAAGAAATGAGGTACAAAGCACAACTTACAATGTACTAGCTTCTCACTGTTGATGAGAATTTATCATTCCCTCCACCGTGAGTGAAGACCCCTCTCCATTCCAAATCCTAGGCTCGCATACTGAACTTTCAGCTCTTCACACTCCGTAGTCAGTAAAGAATGAAGGAAATCTCTTGTCAATTATTCATGCCAAGGATGATCTTCCACACTGATGCAACCTCATTTTAACTCAGGAGTCGCGCTCCATTTACGTGTGTGTGTGTGTGTGTGTGTGTGTTAGTTATCTCAAAAGGCAGCTTTAACTAAACAGGAACCTTTTGGAGAAGTTAGGCAAGTAGTTTTTAAAATACACTCTTGCCAGATGATTGAACTTCAGACTACACTGGACAGCAGGGAAACCCAGAGTGGGCCACCAGACGTGGGTGATGATTCCCCTCCTCATCCCAGACTCACCCCCAAACCCCCAACCCCAGCTCCCAGACTCACCCCCAAACCCCCAACCCCAGCTCCTCTCCCTGGCACCACAGGGTCATTCCTTCTCCCCTGGGGTCCAGGTCCCTTGCTCCAGCTCCGTATCCATCTGCCTCTGGCAGGGGCAAAGGAACTGCAGGTCGGTTCAGGGAAGATCAAAGCTGTTTGGTAACACAAGGTCCTGAGCAAAGGAGCAGCAGGAAACCCATGCAGGGGGCGGGGTGACCCCTTCCTGCGCACCCTGTCTTCAGGGGCGCTCTCAGGCAGCAGGGCGAGCTTAGGGCAGGTTCCACGACTGGGGTGACACCAACCCAGTGGTGCTCTCAAAAACAGAACTGAACCTCAGGGCTACAGCCGCTGGGGTGTGGGACAGCTCAGAGCAAACAAGCACAGTGGGTGCTGGGTGCTAAGTCTTGGACTCTGCTACTTCTCCTGAGGCCCACTGGAGAGATTTACGTTTGCAGTCCCCAGGCGCTTGCCAAGATAGTCTTGTAGCCAGGGGAAACATAAAAGACTGTTTTGAGGGAGCACAGTGCTCCCTCAATCAGGATCCGTTGACCCTGATTTCCAAGTCACCTGGTCACAGCAGAAGTTTTCCACCCTGGGCAGTGCAGGACACCTGTGTCTGGATCTTCCCCTGAAGCTGCCGCTCCCAGATGATTTGGTCTCCACACCCAGAGCAACCCCTTCCGTAGGCTCCTTTCCAGCCCGCTTGCCCGCCCGCCTAGCAGCTCCTGCCAAACACCTTAGAGCAGAGAGAGCAAGGTGCCCAGCATGGGCCCTGCACTCGCAGAAGGTAATCCCAGCAGAGGCAGCGTGCACACAGGGCAGAATGTAGAAGGCCTAGGGACGGGTGCCCCCTACAGGCCTGGCGGGAATCGCGGGCCCTGAAACAGGCTCAGCCTGTCCGCTCTCTGCCCGCCCCAGCCCTGCCGCGGCCTCACGTCTGTTCCTGTAGAGTAGGTATCTTAATGCACACATGAAGCCCAAAGGCATTCTGCAGATCACACCGGGGTGGGGGCTGCAGGAGCCCGGAATGTGTCTTCAGCACCTACTGGGGCAGCTCAGAGCTCATACTTTCATTTTCCTAAAAACTCCTCACTCTTGGACATGACGTCTATTATGTGCAAAAAGAGAATTGTGGTGAGTGTATAATATCCTCGATTATTCTTTAGAATATTTCTTTTGATGAATTATTAATTTTATGAGCTTTATTATATGAAACAATGAGTCCTTAAACAAGAGAAAATGTCAAGTAATAAAGTACTGAATTTTTAATATTTATTGAGTGTTTAAAAAGTATCAAAATTTTCAACATCCAGTGACTTTTGGTGTACAAAGTCAAAAAAGGTCAGAAATAAATTTCTATGTGAACTACAATGAAACTGTACAACGAATAGAACTCTACAACAAAAATTATCTTTGCTTAAATTATCAATCTTCACACATGACAATAGTGTGTTCCATACACACTAATGGTTATGTAATTTGCTTTCCTGGCATTTTTATAGCACAAACTTGACATCTTGCTGTTTTATCAGGAGGTTCTTTTTTATACAGTGTGTATTTAACAGGAACATAAAACATCAATAAAATAAAACAATACATTATTAATATGTATTATGCAATTAGAACAAACATTGGCATTTCCATATCAGCCATGTACATGCCTACAAAACATCAAAGGTAACATCAGAAATAAATTTCAACATGAACAGCAATGAAAATACCAATAGAACTCTACAGCAAAAATAATCTTTCTGTTAATTGTCAGACCCAAGGTAGTCTTCACACATGACAACTCTATGTTCCATGAAAATATCTCACTTACACTGACAGCACATGTGGGTAGCTTTCCTTTCCTGTGTGGTAGGCCATTTTTGTCACCTCTCATGTCTTGCTCTTTCTCAGAAAGGTGCACACATGTTGCCATTCATTGTGCCAGTGAGTAAACACAAAGACTGCTTCCTGTATCCCCCACATGCAACTACTGAGATGCACAACTGGCTACTGTCATGCTAATGTTCAAATTTACAATGGAAGAGATAGGGTAGGATTTTTTAACCCAATGTAATGTCAATATTTTTGCAAAAACAGACATATAAACTTGGATATTCCCCATCCTTCCACCAATCTTCTGTCCTTCTGAGAACTCAGAATAAAAATGACCAAGCCACCCTGCACCAGAATGAGTTTGGACACCAAGTCATGAAACCACTCACCTCATCCCAACAAAGGCTCCATGATGCTGTGCAGAATGATTTTGGTCTCATCTGTCTCAGACTGTACTTTACTCAGGGTTAGTTTCTGAGTTAGGCTTGGGTGGGGTCTGGTATCTATGGTAGTGGCACTCCAGGGCTGTGTACTAGATGCTGGCAGGGGATCCTACGGGTCAGTCTATCCTGTGTACCTGTTTGGAGAATTTACTTAGGACCTTCTCCAGCAAGGACAAGGCTGCTCTAGATAAGTACTCACTGTGAGCCATGATCACATCTGCAAGACCATCATTCCGGACCTAGACAAGCCACAGGTACTCTGGCTCTTCAATACAGCCTCTGCTGTCTTCACCAAGCATTCCACAATCAGTTGACCTCAGAAGGTCATGAATTCCTGAACCTGGACCTCTGGAAGAAGCCAAAGGAGGACACGTCATATGCAGTACTGAGCTTTGTGACTTTGGGCTTGATTTCGTACTGAGTGATGAAGTTATAGATTGAGTCACCCACCCACGCACCCACCCCCTAGACAGCTTCAAAGCCAGATGGTTCCCAATTTTGATGTACTATCTCAGACTGGTTAACTGGATTGGGCTACCCATGTTAAGATCAAGAATATTTGTCTTCTATCCTCTTGCCTGTGACCCAAACTAAAAGTAAGCACAGCATTATCACTTATTACTTTCTCTAGAATAGTGATCCTGAGGTTATAGGTATCAGGACCACTGAGCGTGTATGCTAAGAACACACATGCTTCATCCTTCACTTCCACCTCGTGAACACGTAACAAACCACGGTCTCTGCCAGTGATGTCTGGGAATCCATGGTTTCAGTGCTCCAGCAGCTGCTCATCACATTGGACATTGTTGGAAGCTTTATGAGAAACCCCGATCAGTAATACTTAAAATTCTACTCCTCTGGTACAAAGAGATCCTAACTGAGTCATCAAAAGAAAATAAGTGCCTGTCTAAACTCAGGAGCTTTAAATGCATCTCACAAAGAATTGAATTTATCCACCTAAAATTTCTGTTTTCTCTACCTTCATACTGAATAAACGAATTTGAGTATCAGATACAGGTCCTTCCCTGATATTTCAGGTGATGCACATAGTTAAAAGTGATCAAAGAAGCATACAGACTCTTAAGTAGAATGTTTCATCCTTCTCCTTTGATAAACTTCCTTTATACTGCTCCAGAAAGCTAGATCATTTAGAATGTTTCTTAAAGTTTTGTTGGTGCTTGGGGACAGAGGCGAAGCCGGCTCCATACTTCAGCCTCCATCCAGTTCATAACCCAAACCTCCTTATCTCAGTTGGCCCAGGTTTGTACATGGGGACCCCACACACCCTGGAGAAAACACCGTGTCCTGCAAGGACAAGTGCTATTCCTTTTCAGTTGCAGAGATCCTCTTGCTGGTCTTGTGCTTGTCCCTTGAGTAAAAGCCCAGTAGCCCCTAGCAGTCCTCCAGTGTACCCTTCTGGGAGTGTCATGGCTGTCACAAGCATGTCCCCTTTGCTTGAGGAATCCTTAGTATGCTGAAGGCATGTGGTCAGAAGGCCAGAGCAAGGCTTAATTAAGTACAGGATTAAAAGCATGAATTAGTGGGGGGACCTTATGTACATGAATTTTTATATGTCAATATTACCTAGTCTAAGGTGTAGCTGATTTAGTGTCACCAAGTATTTATGGAGCTAGAAAGCAAGTATTTGTCTATACATTTGAATATGTTACAGACTGTATCCTTCCTCTGGGAGAGCTTACATTGATGGATTCTTGGATTCCTAGTATAAAATATCTAGCACCTATATCTTCAAGTCTCTTAAGTATCTCATATTCTAAACTACTTTTTGATCATAAGGATGACATCCTGATTAATTTGTATTCCAATTTTTTTAAAACGAAAAGACAAAGTAGAAGTTTAGAGAAACTTATTAACATATCTTTAAAAATTTATAAAGTTAGTTATTTTTGTCTTGTATCTTTTGAATTGAAAATATAATGATCACTACATAAATTTTACAAAACTTGAATAATTCATGCAGATCTGTATTAGTGTGAGAAAATTAAGCCTTAGACATTTTATTATTATTTTCTATTGGTGTATGATTATAATACATACTAGTTACATTAGTTTTGGGGTAAAAAATATGTGTCTTGATCATTGTGGATTATTTTACATCTTCTTCCCTGCCACCCTCTTCCTGGTTTACAGCTCTGAAAAGACTGCTTTTTTGTTGGTTATCAAGTGTGTGTAGTTTAAATACGGTACACTGTACTGCTACGATAACTGGCAAGTCCGCAAAAAATATTACAGGGAAAAAAACAAGCTGATTCAACAAAACTTTGTTAATTTGACTTAAAACAGCAGGACAAGCACACCTCTGGTAGGGTCTTATTTGTGTTAAAGAAATGAGAACTCAGTAGTGGATATTTATAATTTTGGGGGTTTAGCTGGATACTTTGAAGGGTTTTAGCACCTGAACTGCCTGGCTTTTGGATTGGTCTCACAAGATAGATACTGATCAGGACTGACAGAGTCTGTGACAAAATAGCTTTAGATTGATGGGCACAGAGCAAAAAAAGAAAAAAAGGATCTACAGCAAGAAAAGCAAGTTCAAGTGCATACTGACAACTGAGGTTTTCCTCGTAGGTCATTGTTTAATCCATTGAAAACATGCAGTTTCTAGAGAAAATAGGCAGGTTATTTTGGGCCTAGTCGCTCTGTTGCTCAGACTGGTTAACACAAAAGCTATAGTATATGTTTTATTCCAGAATTGATTGGTGTGAGAATAGCATAAGATTGCTCTAGCTCCCAACTGAACCCAATATTTTCTTTCTAATAAGTTGCTGCTGTAAGGAAGTTAGGGGTTATTTGGATTATTCTCTTTAATAAGAGAATGAACTATGGCCTAATTCTCTTATTTATGTGAAAATATGATGCTTACATAATCAAATAATCTGATTAACTTTCATTTTTAGCTAACATACTGTTATTTCATATTTTTATACATTGGGCTTTTAACAATAGTTTTTTCATTCTTAAATATCGTGATTTCTTATATACCTATCAGCAAAGAAGTAACAATGATGTCAACAATATAGAGCAAAATCTAAAGAACTTGGAGATTTGAGATTGATTTTTGTTTTGTGCTTTTGTCTAGGTCTGATCTAGCAAGCCATAGGAATTTCTTCCTGTACTTAAGGGAAAATAATGAATTCAAGTTTCTTTGCCTCAGAATCTCTGCTTTAGATAATTACCCAGAGGCTACCCCTTAGCTGAAATTGATATGCCAAGAGCACCCTTGCCCTTTCTTTATTTGACTACAACAAATTAGCATTAGGGATGCAAGCCATTAAAAGAACTGGATCAAATCTAGATGCCCTCCAATGTTGCCAAAAAAAAAAAAAAAAAAAAAAAAAAAAAAAAAAAAAAAAAAAAAAAAAAAAAAAAAAAAAAAAAAAAAAAAAGAAAAAAAAACACACTAACTACAGATTCAATCCTATGTATTAATCTAAGTGAAAAACTGTCAATATTAGGCTGTATTGCAAAAACCTTAAAAATAAGCATTCAGGAAAATGAAGCTGTTCTTAATCTGTGAAGAGTGCTGTTATCATTGGCTTGATCTTATTTTGTCACAATTTCTTAGGGAGTACATTTAGTTGTATTTTTGTTGTCGTCTATTTCCAGTAGTATTGCGCATTTTTTTTTTTTTTTTGTATTGCTGATTTCTAGGTTTTGCTGTCTTTTAACCACAAATAGCTTTTTGATACTTTGTGGTATATCCTGTTCTAATTTTAATTTATTCTCATGACTGCATTAAGGAAATATTGCTATTTGTTTCCAAAATGTGACTGTAAACATGTTGCAACACAATGAGAATTACATTAGGAGTCCAGCGGTCTGAATTCTAGTCTTGGCTCTCAAAGCAAATAATTGTGTAAATTCAGGAAAGCCCTTCAGGATCTAAGTATTTATTTGAAAATTAAAGGTGTTGAGTTATTTGATTGATACAACTTTTCAATGTCTATGAAGATTAATTTATCTTTAATCATAAAATACCCATAATAAATTCAGTTACTTGTAGAAGGGGATTTAAATAAAAACAACATGATTTAGCTGCTGGGATGCAGTGCAGGACCACAGGGCTACAAAGGAAGGAAAGGAGCTGTGAAGGACCAGATCCTCAAAATCACCCCTTCGTGACTCACCCAGATACACCCAGAAATGCACTCTGCCCATTCCCCAGGTGGCTCCCGAAGCAATCCACTTGCTCTGTCACCTTTAGCATCATATCCTGCCATTTCTCCTTTGTTTCATGAATACTTAGCTAAAATTAGCTCCGTGCCTGTGAAACACACTAGACACAGGATAAGCATTTCGATTTCTGTTGACTGACTCAGACTCGCACAACTAAAAGACAAAAGCTGTGACTCTAATGATCTCATCTTTAACTTGTTGACTTTGTCTTTCTGAGAGACTGATTTTTGGAACTCTCCATAGCAATGGTCTGAATAAAATCAACCTCCTCACTTGTTTGGAATTAGTCTTTCACAGCTTCTTCCATTCTTCCTCCATTCTCTTTCTTGTCTTTAATTGTTATTCTTGTCTTTAATTGTTATTCTATATGAAAGTCACAGAGTTTCTCAGATTTTTTCGAAGATGTGGGTTGAATCAGGTAAGATACTTCCCTATTCTTGCTAAACCAGCAAGAATGATGAGTAGCAGATGGGCATATGTCTGCTAAAATGTGAAAGGAAAAGATTAATTGCATAGTAAAAAGTAATGCCCCTGAGCTGAATAGCATTTCAAGAACCGCAAAGGAATCAGCTATGACAGAAGACTTTAATTTGGCACTCATCATTGATAATAAGCTCCATCAGAATATGCAAGGTTTAAAGGACTCAACTTAAACAAAATTATATAGGTGAATATATACTGTATGTCTGTAGTTTTCTGAATCAATTTTAATTGTTTTCCATCACATGAAATATATAATTCCTTCTCTCTTTCTCAGTCTCTCACTCTCTCTTGATCTTTCTCTCTCTCTACACACACACACACACACACACACACACACACACATTACTGATAAAAATATCCTTTATCAAAATGAGAGGAAATTCAATATGTTAACACTTCTAATATAGCTTCAGTTTTAATGAAGTCTCTCTAGCATGACAGTTATTCTATTTTGTATTTCTTTAAGGTAGAAAATAACACATTAAAAAGAAATGCTGCTTTCAAATAATTCTTAAAATGTTTTGTCGTCTGTGGCTCTTCATGTGTTATGGCTGTACTACCTTTTTACCTCTAGAAGCTTTAGAGGTGAGCAGTTCTCAAAATATTTTATGTTGATTAGGAGCAGGAAGACATAAACATTTCTATACTTCTATTATAAAAAAGCCCACTCCTCCTGGTGCAGGCACATTACTCTAAGTGATGGGGTTTGTGGCACTACACAGCATGCTTTCCTGGATCAACACCAGCTCTTCAGTCCCAACGCATTTCAGAGTGTACTTTTGATGAATAAATTACCAAACTAATGAGACACACTAAGAGGTTAAGGATTGATCAAGTACTTAATCTTTTTAATGAAGGGCACAGCATGAAGCACATTCTTCCAAATAGATACAATAAACAATCTTCTAAAATCCAATTAGAATAAAAATACAAAGAAAGGTGTAAAAGTCTTAGAATTTGTGAAGGAGATAATAACTTTGCATTTTCTGCAACAATGAAAATGCACTTACATCTATCATCTTTTTAATATTTGAGTCAGGTGAGCCCCAGAAGTTCACCAGGAGAAAATAATGGTATTTTAATATGGAATTTTAATATGTCTTATGCCTTTTGGGTCCATAAAAATTGCTTCAAAATATGGCTTTGGAACTTTCACAAAACTTGCTGAGCCTTAAAGATATTTAGCAAATATTTTGGAAGTTTTCTCAGTCTACATATTTTTTGAGACATTATGAAGTACATTTAGCCTTTCTGGTGTTAATTTCTTTGGTATAATTTTTGATTTGCTCAATTATCTGAGTTCTCATAGCTTGATATAAAAAATAGGTTGTGCACCATTAGTGAGATGTTTGGTAAAACACTGCCAGTGATAAATCAATTTTATGACAAATTTAAATTTAAAATATGATAATAACAACAGGGACCAGGTGGCACGTTGAACTGAATTAATGCACCTAGATTAAACAAATATAGCAAAAAGAAATGGTGCTTACCAAAGCTGAATCTATAGAAGATTTTACATCTTGGCTGGTTATGTAAATAGTAACATATCATTTCATTTTGAAGTAAAGCGTAACATGCTAATTGTTAAGTATCATTATTGATGGTTAATTATATATAATATATAGAATGCACTGGAATAATATCCTCATTTATTTTGTAATTTTTCACATCTTCTGGTTGAGTTCATTATTTGCAGTGTGTTGCTAACTACATCTACTTCAGATACCACAATCACAGATTGAATATAGCTTCCCAAGAATCTGTAGGAAATCTTTTTAACAAATGGCTAAGTCCTACCAAGCAAAGGTTTACTCTCTCCTGACAAATATGTGTGTCATATCATTCTGGGTTTAACAACAAACAAGAAAACTATCCTTACTTTCTCCTCCTTTCTTTCCTAGGATTTTGATTATGTCCCATTTTTGTTTCTATTGCTTGGCTACGTGTTGGTTCTTTGGATGTGGAAGCAGCTGTGTTTAATTCTTGCATTTCTCACCCTTAGAGAAGTGTTTTAAAGAAATAGGTGGTCATTAAGTGTTTACTGTCTAAATGAATAAAATGCTAATGTTGCCACTTTTCTAAATCAGAAGATAAATGGCTGTGTTTTGAATTAATCCATAAACTCAATCCTTTAACATGGAGTTTGTACTTGATTACATTAACAGCTATCATTTTCCAAAATGGAAAAACCCATTTTATTACTTTTTTGCTCTGTGCATTGTAAGAACCTGTGTTCTTCACATTAGAATAAGTGAACCTTTTAGAAATATTACTGAATTTTTGTGCAATAACTAAAATTATAGTGCTTTTTGAAAGCCCAGGAACCGTTTGTCAGTAGGAAAAATATCTAGCAGATGGTGATAATTCTGCTTTTATCTATAATCAATACACAATCATACCAAAAAATTCCTGAATTCCAATAGAGTGACTGAAGTTTACCAGTGGCTGCTACACTTCTGCATAGAAGTGATAAGAGAATAGGCCAGTGGACTAGAAAAATTTCTTAAAAACAAAACCAAAAAGGTAATCAACCAGCTAAGCTATCATACCTCACGAGAGAAAATGATGTGATATATTAAATTCAGTCTTCAGGCATTATGTTGCCAACTCTCATAAAGTCAGCATAACAACATGTTCTTTTGTTTGTGTGTGTGTGTGTGTGTGTGTGTGTGTATGTGTCTGTAGTTCAAAGTTAAGTACACAAAATAAATTGAAGCAGAAAAAATTTTGTTGTTGTTGTTGTTATTTCTTTGACTCATAGAAGGCTTGAAACTCTTCCTTGAGGCAGACAGACATTTCCAATCAATAGGCTTGGATCTAAATGAGTTAGTGGTCTTTGGCCTCCAAAAACACTCAATATTTGGTTTCTCAGATAATTTCTTTCTTTCTTTCTTTCTTTCTTTCTTTTTTTACATAGGTCTACCAACCTGCTTAAACATACTTAATATGTCCTTCCTCTCAGTATTGTAAGTTATCAGGAAAAATTATCCAGGAAATATGGTAGAGATTTGTTTCTTGATCTGGTTTTCCTTCTATATTGCAGTCATGCCTGAGCTGTCCAGCAATGCAGAAGGAAAAGTAGAGAAATCAGAGAAGTCAGCAAGCAGATGGCTTAATTGTCAAGCCCACTCTATCCATCACAGGGCCATGTGCTATTTTGGCAGTCCAGGAAATGTTATTTCCAGGAACAACAGGAGTGGTTGCTAAAGCCAACAAGTACACTTTTATGGTAAAACCATTTGGCCAGTAATACCATATAACATGGGCATAGATAAACCATGGGAAAATGTCACAGATAGTGGTACTGAATGTTTAATATCACATGTGTAATGGTATAAAATTTTATATACAATGATATAGATGCCTTTTTTTCCTTTATTCTATCCTAAAGAAATAGTCAAGATGATACCAAGATAATCCCTAAGTGCCTTTATAGTCACTTTCAAAATATAAAAACACCTTTTTTCATTTGTAACTTGGAATTTCTTTCTTTCACAATGTCTTTTTTTCCCCTCAGTAATACAGTATTCTATTTGATCATAATCTAATGATTCTGAAAATATTTGTGATATAGAATACCTCACATAAAGTATTGAAAGTAAGCTATAAGTTTTGACAAGAATTGGATTGATAAACAAGAAACAGTAGACTAGTGTGTCAAAAAAGGGAAATATTGTATCACTTGATAAATCTGTATTTAATAGGTTCATTGTGGTGCACATGAAGAAAAGAAGATAGAAAAAAAGGAGAGGGAAGGAAGGAAGCACTATATTGAGGATATGATTTTTAAAGTTCAGCTTTACAAAATACTTAATTTACAGCTTCGCAAAATGTTTAATTTTACATTTTTCCAAAAAAATAGGTTCCACACAAGTGTAATTGCTGCCTATGGATATTCATACTTGATTAACACAAGAACTAATTAATTTTCTTCAGGGAGCTTAAAAGAAAATGTGTATTTAAAATAAAGTGACATATAAACTATTGTGTGTATTTATTTGACCAACATCCATATTTGGTTTTTAAAAAATATCAAACAAATTCATTTCTAGATGTTCGTGTAATTACTAAGGCACACAGGACTATAAATAAAGGCACAACTAATGTATAATGAATGCCACAAAAATATTAAAAGACTTTAGATTGCATTATTTGTATCTGTAAAAAACACTTAAAAAAGCTTTTGCAGGTATAATTCCCTTTCATTCTCATGTGACAGCAAATCAATTTAAAAACCATCACCTTTTTATTGAAAAATACCAAGGGATTGACTAGCGCTTGCTGCACACAGGAACATTGGAGTTCGGATTGCCATGACAGAGGATACAAAGTTGGCCACTGTGTTTGAAGCACCTTTACATAATTATTGCCAAGGGCCCTAAATTTGCCAGGTACAGTGATAGTTGCAGCTTCCCTTCAGTGTCTGGATCACGTTGAGCAGAATCCTGCCTTAGATTAGCTCTTTTAGCAGCAGGCCCTAAGGAAAGGATGAAGGTACAAGTGATTTGTTAAGTCAATCAGCCAGAAGGGAGGAGAAGCCAGATGGGGATGAAGCAGCCAAACAATTGTTTAATTTTGCTCGAATCCCAGATTCAGCAGTAACCCTCAGGGATCCCGAGGAAACTGAGCTCTCCCCTCCTCAGTCACTGCAGAGGCTCAGGGCTGGGGGCCAACGTCAGTTTCCCTGCCCCTTCAGGCTCTGCGTCAGGGTGAGATGCCAGTTTCCTTGCAGGCAAGGACCAGGAGTTTGGGGAAAGTGCACAGAAAGCAGAAGACACTGCACAGAGATCGCTCAAGAAGCCCAGGGCACTCCAGGGGGAGACCTCCAGTGTCTGCTAGAGCACCGCTGTGCAGGAGCACAGAACAACCAGGTTGCCCTAAATTATTCCTGTGAAATCTCAGCAAGGGTCTGTCTTTTTTTGACACCTGCTGACTACCTGTCCTTCTCAAGGACTTCTCTATGTTTCTCAGTCAGTGGGCTCTGCTGCTGTACTGTGACTGCTTTGCAGAGCTATAACCCTACTTACCAGTCAACTTAGCCCTAGGAGAAAGCCTGGGCTTTTTCTCTTTATTCACAGTAACACACTCAGTAAAAGGCTGTGCTTTAGATAGATTAATTACAGATAACACAATAGAACTACGGGGCAGAAAAGGAAAACTGAAATGGCTCCTAAGTGCTCCTTTTTCTGCTGTTCTTTGCCTTTCTTCCTGTTTTGTCTGCACATTCTGGGTCTCCAACCTGCCCTTTGACCCAGGTAAGATAAAAATTGTCCACTTACCAGACACATTTAGCAAACTCTATTTAAGGCACTCTAAGAATATTTTAAAAATGTTATTATAGTTCTCTTTGCAGAAGAAAAGAAAGAGCATCTTAGCATCTTATTTATAAAACAAAATTCTTAGATTTCCATCTCAACTATGCCCATTCAATTTCTCTCTGTCTTATACTTTCTAAAAGGACAAAGAATAGGTCCTTGTTTTACATCTGCACAAACTAGTCACATGAAAGCCAGATTTCAGCTTAGACCCTAGAGCACAGAAACTGCTGCATAAAAAAAAAAAATAACAGCATTTTCTCCCTGATCTAGCTATATATCATATCTAGTACACATATCAATGTAAATTATTTTATAAAAGACATTAACCTTTAAAAAGTTTAAATAATTTTTTGACTTTATATAAATAGTATATTGCAGATCTATAATCTTATTCTGGGTCCTTTGACTCCTAATAGTTTTTTTATTTTTCATGATATCCTACACTTTAATGAAGAAAATCATACTATACTCTCATATTTCCTTATTTTTATGAAACAATCTTGGGGATTTTAGAGAACACTTGGCATGTTGTATGGCTTCTCAGCATATTCTGAAAAACTTTCCTCTGGGAACTATTTCTTGTTATGAGTTCTGTCTTAACACAGTAGGTCAGCTTGGCTTTTCCAGGCTTCTTAATATCTTGGACATAAGAGTATCAGCCAGGAACCAGAAGCTCACCTCTGGGACTTTGCTGAGAATGAGCAGTATGAGAGACTAGGCATAAAACTGGCCTTAAAGAGAGCATAGTGATGAAGATGGCTGATTTTCATGGACAACATTAGTGTAGATTCCGGCACTCAGTTTCAAGCATCAATTCTGTAAGTGGTAGACTCACTTTCAACTAATGTGTGTCTGTCTGTGCTTTCTTGTCCGTGAAATGCAATATGCAAAATCACAATTCAAAGGAGGAGAAGTTTAATTTGCTCACTGTTGTGTCTTGCAAAGCTGGTGGGGTCCTGAGAGGGGACCAAAAGGGATTAAGAAAGAAGAAGACAAATAAGAATAGGAAACCTGGGACCGGGTGGGACGCAGCCCTCTGTTGGAGAAGCAGCAACACTGTGCCAGCCCTATCGTCTTTATTTAGATACAGTTAAAAAGAGGGAAAGTGTGCTAAGGGATCCAAAGTGCAAGGTCTTAGTGTTTTTCTGAGAACATGGAAAGTGAAAGATTCTCAAACCTATTTGGGCTGTAGTTAACAAGGAGGAGCACCAAGGGGTTGGATACCTGCTGATATGCAACTGAACCAGAGGTCAGCTTACTTACACAGTCTGCCTCTGGCATTCTGTATACCTCAGTCTGGCTTTGCTCTAGTCCCAAAGAGTTTGCTGACCTTCAGTTCAGTTGTAGTTCAGCCAATTCCCACAACTCACCATTTCAGTCCATTACCAGCTGTCTCCTTAGACATCAGTGTAGAAGCTACCAAGTTCAAAGGGGTGGGGGAGCAGATGTAGATCCCAAGGCTATGCCCATTATGGCCCACCCAGATGTACCTAGAAGTATGCCACAGCAACCCCAGGTGCAGATTTTAGAAACAATCAAGATGAAACTCCACCCTATTGGTCATGGACATAAAATTTACAGGTAACCCTTTAGGTGTCTAAGACAGTAAATGAAACAGTTTATGTATTGTACTTTGATGTTCAAGGAACTGAATAATTTCTCCATACAAGTTAGAATTTATGAAGAGGGAAAAGATGGCAGAGAAGGAGAAGAAAAGAAGAGAAGGAAGAGAGGATGATGGGAAGAAAGGGGAGGAGGAAAGGAAGAGAAGAGGAAGAAGAAGGGGAAAGTGGGGTGAGCTAATGATGGTTATGATATCATTCTCCTTCTGAAGCCTTTTAATGATTCCCCATATCTTTCAAGATGGAGGTCACAGTCCACAGCTATGCTACAATGACCTACATAAACAGAATTTTGCCTCTTCTCACGACAAACTCTTTTCTCAATGTCAAAAATAGAAATGTATTTGAGTTTCACCCACCTGCTTCTAATTTGTGAATATATACTGTTTTTAAAAGCCTCAGTGTCTTCATGTGTGATGTTTTCTTAGAATTGCCCTCTTTTTGTCAGTAAAAAGTGCTTATTCTTCAAACAGAAACATTTCTGAGGAGATTTTGATGATAGAATTGAAATCGGTGCTCTGACCCCTTTCATCTCTTAATTTGGTATGAATTTTTGATATTTAATACAGGATCAATTTATTTGGACTTAAGAATTTGTGATTTCAACTAACATTTTTGACAGTATAGAATGTGTCCTAGTTGAATAGCACCCTCTTCCTTTGATCTCAGAAGACATCAATGAATCAACATAAATTAGTCAGATATATTTGGTAGAACAAATAGACTGTGAATCAAAATGGTCTGATTGTTGAAGCCAGCATCTGCTCTTCCTAAAATCTTAAGAGGAAAATCCATTATTTATTTTTAAGTATGTGCAAACCTTTCAATATTAAACACTCTAGCAAGACTTTTTTATGAATCTGTTCCCACATAGACCCTGTGCTCTCCTTCTCTTATTCTGAGTTTTTCCATATTCACAATGTCCACTGCATCGTCAATTATTCTTCTGTCTTTTCTGCAGTCACCACATCATCAGACACCAAGGTCATCTCACCAAGGTCACCAGTAATCTCCAGGTTAGTAAATGCAGTGAACCTTTTCTGTGTCTTTCCTTGGTAGATATTCTATGCATCTCAAAAATATTGAAAAACAATCTCCCCTTTGCTTCTACACCCCCACATTTTCCTGTTCTTCTCACTCATTTGTAGCTTTCTTCTTAGACTTCCATCCAAGCTCAGATTCTTCCTTTGCCTGCAAATATTAAAATTCACCATGGTATAATTTAATACCTCTATCTCTTCTTATATGATTCCCAAAGTGATATTTTTCTTGACTGACATTAATTATGTTTCAGAGATTGCTGATCCCCAGAGCCTAGCACAATGTTTGTCTTATAGAACACAATTTCTGTTTGATCAGTGGATAACTGAGTAAGTGGGCAATGCATCAGGCAGCAAGAGAAACTCTGTGTGTATGTGTGTGTGTGTGCGTGCGCACACACACGTGCACATGTGTGTAATTCCCTGGGCATTAGGATGAGCTGGAAAAAGTGCAGTGGTGGTTTTTACAATAATGGAAAATCAGTAAAACTGTATTATTTTATTAGAAGTTTGATACAAGGTTAGATTTTGTTCTCTGAAAAAAATATATAGGAGAGATGTGCTATTTAATAACTCATCCCTTCCAAAAGCTTTGTTCAGCAGTTGCCCAAAGTTGAAGATATTAAGCATAATGTGGGCAAATTTGACTATTCACGTACATCCAATTGAAATCCTGAGTTCAACTCAGGACATCAATGGTGTAAGAAAAACACCAAATGAAATGCTTCATATTGTTAGGGGAAAGTTGAATTTTTACCTTAGGAAGCAGTACAATTTTGTGGAATACAGATTTGTGGGCATTTTAGAAAGGATGAAATATGGACAAACTTGAGAATGATCGGGAGTGAAAGGAATAACCATACAGTCACATAACAGGAGTGACTGTAGTTCACATCAAAGCATAGAGAGCTTGTGCCCTGTGGTTCACCCTTCATCTTTAAGGGCACTGGTTTTCCCTAAATGAGAGCCCATATTACAAGAACTGTCACTGACAAATTATCAGAAAAGCTACCCTCCAAAAGTGTACTACATGCAAGTACAATGTAAATATTTTATAAACCACATACAAAACTATGCAATGCCAGAGACCATATAAATTCATCAGTACAAATCTCCTGATTTTCTTAGAGATAATCAAAATCTACAATTTGCTGAGAAAACAGTAGTGAGTATAGAAATACTTAAATATGTGATCTTAATATTGAGAACATGTCTGAGACATGGAATATAGCCTGAAGACTGGCAAGTACTCAACAAATGCTTTTGGGTAAATAATACATTCAGCATTTAGTTTTTTCTTCTCTTTTTAATATAAAAATATTTATTTAGAAATATTTGGACTCACTGCAATTGAGAACAATCCAAATTTTGATTTCAATTTTGTTGGTGACATCTAAAACATCATGATCAGAAGCCAGTTGAATATAAGCCTTCTTATTTTCATTAGGTTTGGTCAGGTATTGACCTTAGCCACATCAGTGTCACAGAGCTTCTTGGTAGCCTGTTTGACCTGGTGCTTGTTAGTGCTGTCATCCATGATGAATACAATTGTGTCTTCTATTTTCTTCATGGTAGACTCTAAAGATGGCATTAAGGCAGAGTAGTCAACCATGTTCTCCTGAGGGTGCTCTTTTGAGGATATTTAGGTCACCTTTACAGCTCAAGTGTCTTGGACCACTGGAAGCTGGATGCCATACAGATTCATTCTCTGTCTCTGTCTCTGTCTCTGTCTCTGTCTCTCTCTCTCTCTCTCTCTCTCTCTCTCTCTCTCTCTGTGTGTGTGTGTGTGTGTGTGTGTGTGTGTGTGTGTGTTGCTGGGGATGCAGTTCAGCACAGCCCACACTTTGACTACAGTTTTTGGAGAGCTGGAGATTCTTTGATTGTTTTTAGCACCATCTAGGTGAAAACCTAGCCTTTAGTTTTTTAAAGGTCAGTATTACCCCTTTTATGACTGCTAACTGAAGAGAGTCTTCACCAGTATTCTGACTCAATTTTCAGAATTTGCTATTCTGGTAAATGCTTAGACATGTTTACTGGATGAATTAATATTTACTGGAAAAAATCAATGAATGAATAAATTAAAAAGGTGTTTGCTAGATTTTAGTTATTATAGAGAAGCATGGTGGAACAAGAACATTACACTGGACTGATAAAACGTACTGGTATATATATATGCATTGTTTGAAAAGCACACATAATTCTTTTATCTGTTGGTAGATAAGCAGGATAGTTGTAGAGTAAGTCTACGCTTACATGTCATCTCATATATATTTTAACAAGGTTACACAAAATGAGATTGGGAGAATTTTTAAAAGGTTAAAAATAAGTAATGTATAATGTAAAACTAAAACAGAAATGCATGGTTTCCTCTTGAAAAGAAAAATTATATTGTTACTGGTACTTAGGCTGAGAACTCATTTGACTATTATTGAGTTGATCATTTTGGTCTTTTTCTGCTAAAAAATTTCAGTACTAAATCCTCTTCTAATTTCTTGAACAATAGAAGAGATAATGTGCTTAGAAAGTGGTAAGTTAATGATGTCATCTAGAGATACTAAGGGGTCAATATGTCATGCTTAGAAAAATAATCTTTGGATCATCAAATGAACTTCATATTCTGGACAAGAAATCTAGAATTATGACTGCTGAGCAAGTATTGAAATCTGATTAATGTAATGAATTACCAAAGAAACACCCTGTACTCATGTGCAAACAAATACCAATTAAGAGTTTTACACTGAAAGTTAATCATTTTCACACTTGTAAACACTTCTTCCATTACATAGGTATGCCCAGTGTCAGAGGACTGAAAAACACAAATTTGCAAGTATGGAATTATTTGTTGTGTATGAAGTCAAAACAAAGGAAATAAAATTTTTATGGATCTTCTTTTGCTATTTGGCATGAATTACCCAGTGGCATAATAGAAAATACATTTCTATGAGCTAGAAATACTTTGTTAACCAAATATGGTAGATAAAAACAAAATTATTTTTATTATGTGAAATATATATATAGTTCTACATTGAGGACTGAGGCAAAGGGAATTAACTTGTTATATTTAAAGTTAAGACTCATTCTTAGATTTATGTAATCCCTTTTCTTGTTAATTTAAGAGAGTTGTATCACGTCCACATAAATGATACCAATTGCTCTTCTCTACAAAGACAACTTACTTGAAACTTTGCTCCTGAATACACTCATTAAGTTGAATAATTCCTATGATACACTAGTTCTCTAGCTTTAGCAAACATCAAGATCATCATCATGTGTAGTAAAATTTGAGATTCCTCGCTGTGGCTTCTTATTCTAAAAGTCTGGCTGAGACTCAGGAATCTGCGCTTTTAGCAAAGATCTCAAATCATTTACACGAATGGACCAGCTTTGTGACAAACTCGTATGTAGTTATTCTATTGTATCAGTGAAAATTCATCAACCTCTTACCAGACTGGTGTCTGTTCTTATCCAGATAACAAACTGAGTTTTCCTAGAACTATTGGTCTGCTCTGGATGTCAACTAGTAACCCACTGGTATAATCAGTGGTGTGTTTAACCAGGGCATGTTTGGATGCAGGAAGTCTTTATTCTGATCAGTGTCTATTTTAATGTCTTAGTATTAAATACTGTGACTCATACTTAAGTTCTTGTTCTCTCTCTGTTCTCCTCAGGAGTATTTTTTCTGACTTGTATCTGAGATAATTTCATGTTTTTGTCTTTCTCTGGGGAAATATTTTTACTCAGATTTCCCAAGAATCAATAACAAAGATTCAGTCCTTTTGAGTATTCTTTATAGCCAAGTCTGATCTATTCATACACTTGTGGTCAAAGTTTGACAATTCAAATGATTTGATTCATTCTAAAAATGTCATACCTCTTCCTAGGCACACCATGTAAGCCTTGAAATAAACATTTCTCTACAATTAATGTGAGTTGCATGCAAACTAAAATTTGTTATGTTTAGGATCTGAAAAGAAATTTCCTATATATAAGTCGACAAAAACACAGCATGCAAGGTTAGAAGAGGCAGTTAACTTTTGTATTCTTCTGTGCATCATAGAATTTAAGCAAAACATTCAACCTTTACCACATGGTAAGGCTGTTTCAGATGTAGGCTAGTGTAATTCCATGGACCATCCGGTGCTCATACAGTTTAGTGAGTAAATTTATTGGCTGTTTTCCTCTGCTTGCATATGGTGGTGATAAATGCTATTTCCAAAAAGCAATGCTTCTAGTTGACAGTGGGACCATGTTTTTAATGATTAAAGTGCAGCCCTTTACTTCTCATGTATTAACTACTGATCTATGTAATAGAGTCTTTGAAAGAAGTACATTTAGTTAATAAGTGTTTAATCATTTCCTTAAGCATGATTTTCAGAGCTGTGCTTGGAATACCCTGACTCGGACCATAAATTATACATATTTAACCTGGTTTCAACAATTCACAGTGTTTTATTTGATAATATCTATTGCTTAACACATACTACTTTTCTCTTCTTTCTTAGCCCTTTAAACTTTACCCCTGGACTTACATTATTACTGTAACTTGCTCCATCTGTTAACTTGAAGTAATTAACTTTACAATGCACTTGGAAATAGTTGCATATCCAAACACTAATGAAGCTTATGTTTTTCCTCTGTAATATGCTGTAAAAAATTATATCTAATTAGCAAGGGGACACAATGTTACAATGCACCAAGCATATTTGAGTATTTGTTTTACTGGGAGCATAGAACATTCAGAAGAGAGAAAACTTTTGAAAAGGTTGGAGGTCAAGAGAGGAACCTGCAACATTTTTGTGCATTTTAAATACCAAACAATTAATGGTGCAAAAGAAACAAACACTAGTAAAACAAAACAGCTTTTCTTAGATGATTTGTTTCTAAAATGCCTTCTCTTACCTACAGTTATAG
This sequence comes from Dasyprocta punctata, assembly GCA_004363535.1. NCBI lineage: Eukaryota > Metazoa > Chordata > Mammalia > Rodentia > Dasyproctidae > Dasyprocta > Dasyprocta punctata. The sequence goes on along the minus strand of RJWM01019861.1, from coordinate 12,814 downwards.
CAATTCCTTGGGGGCACTGCTGCTTGTTTTTGTTCACTGGTTTGAAGCTGACAGTTTCCACCAGTGTGGTATATTCTGTTCCCATGTATTCGTCATCATCATTTTGAAGCCTGTGTACTGAAACTGTTTCAGGGCATAACTAGGTGGGTCTTAGAATTTCCCTGCAGGCAGTGTTATTCTATTATGTCCCAGAGTGAAACTGGCTCACTGACATCATCACATCTATGCCAGAGAGTAAAACAATGACTTTAATCAATATTCTAAATGTTTTCCAATTGCATTGCTTCCTGATTTTTTCTAACTTAATAAAGTCAAAGTGGGTGCTTCTCTTTCTTTTGTTGATTGTTCCCTCAAACTCTGATTTCTCTTGAATTTCAAAACTATAAGTAAGGAACTAACATAAAAATATTGCTCTTACCTAGTAATCACTTTTTTTATTGTGTAAGATTTAAATGTTGGTTACAGTAGAAGTAAAAAAGCGAGCACAATTTTTCCTTCTCTTAATATTTCTCTGAACACTTAGGAGAGTATTTCACAGAAGTCACATGATAAATTATCTAAATAAGTGAGAGGCTATCACCTTAAAAGTCTATGCTCCCATTTCACCTATACTGCATTTGCCTTACACATCTTTGATCCAAAAGTTTAGAATTATTTTCAGAACTGGAATTCAACTTATCTTTCAATTTTTGTTTTATAGACATTATTTTCCTTCTCACCATCTGTTTCCTCACCTTGCCTCTGCCCTACTTTGCTGTTTACTTCCCACTAAGTCTTCCGGGGGGTGCAACTCACACAAGTATCGATGCCTCTCTTATTCCGTGTCTCTGTGAAATTTTTAGTTCTCACACTTTTGCCCATTGACCTCCAGCAATTCCTGAATTACAGTTTAAGTCTCCTTACCACACTACTGGTTCCAGCAGAAAAGATTTTTGCTCCTTTACTTTTGCTCCAATTAGTTGTAGTATTCTTTTCTTGTATTTTTCACTTGTTGGAAAGTGCTGTTGCCCTGGAACCTCTGTTCTCAGGTGACAGCATGGAGCGTTGTTGATTTTTAGTTTGCTTAGCGTTTGTCTTGCTGTGCAAGCAGAAGTGAAGGCTGCTGAGCGCTTTACATGTTAGGGCAAACAGTGATCTCTGATGTATCCTTTTAACACAAAGAAAATTTAGAGCTTTGTAGAGAGTCTTGCATATATTAAGTGTTCTCTTGCTTTTAGCTATTAATATTTCCGTATTTAATACACCATCTTATGTTGTCAGAGTTCAAAAGCTCTGACACTGTGAAATGATGTATTATAACTGTGGTTCATTTAATTTCTGGTATTCTTGATCCTAACTCCACCATAGGAGAAGCCCAACAACTATTAGGGTAAGATCTACCCACTTGCCTCATCCCCGTGGTGAAACTTCCAGGATCAATACATGTAGTCTCCTTCCACCAGTACTTCTCTCTAAAGACCTTTCACAATGCTAGATCAGATTACACACAGGCAAGTTCCCTCAAAGTCCATAAAGATTTCATGTATTATTCAGCTTTTTAAAACTGTACTAAATACCTGAGAAAATAAACTGAAAAAGAGAAATGAGTTTTGTACACTCAAAAATCTTGAGGCTTCAATTCACGATTGGCTGTTTCCATTGCCTTTTGTCCTATGGTGATGAAGCACACGATGGTGAGAAGAACGTGTAGAATAAGTGGGTTCTTCTAGTAATGGGGAAGTAATGAGAGAACAGAAGAGGAGGAGAATCAGATCTCTCAGTCCCCTTCAATCACATGCCACAAATAATTTGTCATCTTCTGCAGGGCTCCGTGTTTTAAGTTTCCACCATCTCCCAAATGCATCAAGCTATGAACTAAGTTGCTTTTTCTTTTCTTTCCTTTTCTTTTTCTTTCTTTCTTTCCTTCCTTCTTTCTTTCTTTCTTTCTTTCTTTCTTTCTTTCTTTCTTTCTTTCTCTTTCTTTCTTTCTTTCTTTCTTTCTTTCTTTCTTTCTTTCTTTCTTTCTTTCTTTTTTAACACAATAGCATTTTGGGGACACGTAAGATCCGAGCTAGCTCTGGATCCTATAAACTGTAATAGAACAACTGCCTTAGTTACTTCTCCCACTGGTAAGACGAATTACCCAACACTCAAAGTTAAAGGGGGGAAATCTTATTTCAGCTCATGTTTTGTAGTGGTTTCAGTCCTATTTGACTGGTTCCAAGGCAAGGCACCACAGCAGAGGGGCATCACAGAGGAGAAACAGTCTATAGCATGGCAAGCCAAAGGCAGTGAGCAGCAAGTAGTGCAAGAGCCTGCTTTTTCCTTTTATCACAAACAGTCTAGAAACATTTTGGGAGGTGCCACCCTCACCCAGGAAGGGGTTTTTGTCTTCAGTAAATCTGTTCAGTAATGCCCAGAACTATGAGAATTTCAACCAGTGGAGTAATTTACTACCGCACCCTTAATCTCAGTATCCCAGTATAACACCCTTAACCCATATTCACACATTCTAGGTCCAGTCACCTCCAAAAAGCCTCACCTGTGCCTACATGAGGATTTTGGGGGACATCTAGATAAAAATCACAGCAACAGACATCCAGAACGTTCTCTGTGTCTCTATGTGTCTCTGTCTCTCTGTGTCTCTATGAAGTTTAATAGAGAATTGAGAAACTCTGTGTGGCCTGCTGTTTTTTTTTTTTTAAAGGAGTTTTTCAAATAAGTGAAAATAAAAAAATGGTCATAATTTAATTGATACCAGCATTTTTTCCTAGTGATATTTACAATGATGTTAGAAATGATAGCAATATATATTTGATCAAATAGTACCCTGGCATGTCAGAGCCAAACTGTGCTCACTTGAAAAATAGATCATATGTATTTCTTCTCAACTTCATGTTCATTGAGGCCAATTAGAGACTTAAAGTTAGAAGTATTAACTCTACATAAATAACTAAATATTAGAAATTACTGTACCTGGTTTGAGAACTGGCCTTTAAACATTTACTAGAATATCATTGATTTTATCTCTTAATTAGCAGATTTCACTCTGGAAAAGCTTGGTCTTAATAACCATGGTCATGTAACATGCAAACATATAAACATAAGGCATATTTTAGAAATGTATAACATCACTATTTATTCATACGAATCAGTCATGTTCTAAGAATGCGCTAATTTTTAGAAGTATCAGGAATTTTTTGAAGATAATATTTTGGTTTATAATAAGGACACTGATAAAACTCTTATCTTCTCTTTTCTTGATGAACATTAAGTTTTAAAAAGTATTTTTCAATAGCAGAACAGAGTTGGTTTTATTTGATGGGGTAAAGAAGACCTACAAATGACTTTTCTAGACTTTCCAAATTTACAGCAACTGAAGATTCTTAGACTTTTTTTAAAGTGTTCCAGATTTAGCTGGAAGTTAAAAGTTTTTTTTTAAGAAACTTTGTAAAGTTGAAAATCTTTTTACAAAGAGCAGCAATTCCTTTAGTTAATATTTTTCCCTTTAACTATTATTAAACCATGACCTTAGAAAGACCAGTTTCTTTCTCTTTTGACATCTAGCAATGAAAAAGCAATCTTTTGTTTATGGTATAAAGGAAACAATGTCCTCTATAGAAGAGTAGGTGAAGGGGCCATAATTTTCTGTAGACTCTTAGTACAAATGAGTTATTAATATGGAAAGTTTTATTATAGTCTTTAGGACTTTAACGGAAGAAAGCAAATAGGGATTAAATGATAAAAAGTTAGATAACTAAATCACTCCTCAGCTCTACACAGTAAGATTTTGTTGAGGTCAAATGAGTATCCTTGGAAGTTATTACCTTTTTCACTTTTACATCTTTATGGTTTTATCATTCATCTAGTTTAATTATTCATTGTTTTTATCTAATATATTCTTCATAATTAAGAGAATTTCTTCTTCATAGTAGGAGTTTAAAGTTGCTAATTTTATAAGTACACTGACACATACCTATGAATATGTGAGTGTGTATAAATATATAAATATATAAATATATAGATATGTAGATACATTCTCAACAATTGATGGCTTTATTCAGATTTAGTCTCTAATAAGAAATTAATTTCTATAAATGGTTAAGATACTGTAGTCTGAACTAAATGAACTTCTAATCTTACTCAAGTTCAGCATGTCTTTTCTAATCCTATTTCTTGAGTATTTTCCCTCTTTCCTTGGTATTTTATTCACTATTTAAATTATATTTTTGTTCATACCACTTCTTTTCATAATAATTGAAAAATCATACAGGCATATGAAATGTTGACCCTGATTCTTTACTCTCCCTCATTTAAGATGTATTATCCAATAGAAGTTACAAAAATGTTTGGCCACCAGAAGCTGTTGTGCACCCATATTACTGCACACCAAATGGTAAATAGCAGCATACAATGCCCAAAAGCAAGAAAATATAATCAATAATTTCATTCACTGATCTTGTCATTCAAATGGAAAACAAATTCTGAAATGCTATTCTAACACTATCAGTGATAAATAAATAATAAAATGACCTTTTCTTTCTCCAAATGGCTTTAAAATAACCTTTTCTTTCTCCAAATGGTTCATAAATCAATATTTTATAAAGTATACATAGAATTTCCATAAGGCATACCTTGATATTTATTGAATTTCTGACAAATATTCTCTTATAATTAAAGGGGGATTTCATGTGTTGTATTGATTTTAATGGGTGATAGGTAGGTTTTATCCAGTTTTACTTAATCTGCTAATGTACAATTACCGCTTTTACATTTTACTTTTAATTTTTTTTCTGGTGCTGGGAATTGAACCTAGCGCCTCGTGCATGGAAAGTGTACATTTTGCCACTGAGTTACACTCCTTGAGCCATATTTTAAGTAAATCCTATTATTATTCATGTGACACATAGAATTATGAACCACACAATGAATGATATTTCAGTGAATGGTAAACTGTATATACAACGGTGATTACATAAAGTTATAATGGAGCTGGAAAATACCTGTCACTTAGGATTTTTAATGTAATTTTTCTATATTTTGATGAGTTTAGATATACAAATATCTATCACTGAATTGCATTTTCCTACAGTAAAGATTTATGGCCTAGTGGCAATAGTTGCACCATATAATTTAGATGTGGGAAATTGTTCACTTTATGTTGTTCATACAATGACAAAATTCCCTAGGGATGCATTTCTCAGGTCATAGTCTGTTAAGCAATGTATGAATATATTAGCAAAAATTGTCTTCAAATTGAATAGTTGCATAGTAGGGTAAATGAAATTCAAATGAGTAAGATGAAAAATTTAAGTACTTCAAAACTATAATGTAATTGAAACTATAATTAATACTGCATGAATAAATTAAAACAATTTGTTTAGAAAGAAAATATTAAATTATTAAAAACAAGTGCTCTTAAAGATATAACATATACCAATTAATATGATACTTTTGTTTCTTATCACTCTGGTATCTATGGAAATTATTATATAGAGATATTTATTATCTGAGAAGACAAGAGGAACTAGAATTTATCTTCAATTAATCAAATTTTATTAACAAACAAACTCAAACTCCAAAGTTTATCTTTGAAATTTAAGATTATGGAATCAAACACAGAGAAAAAGAGAAAATACCTGCTGTCCATCTGACTCACTTGCCTAGATACTCTGAGTTTAGTGTTTCTTACCTAATTAGGAAATTCTACACTTCAGTTGGCACCGTAAGGTGGTTTTTATATGTATTTATTTATTTATTTTATATTTTTGATCCAGGGTCTCACTGTACAGTTCAGATTGGCCTTGAGCTCACTTAGTAGCCCAAGCCAGTCTTGAACTTGCAATGATCCTCTTGCCTCAGCCTCCCGAGTCCTGGGATTATAGGTTTGTGTCACCACACCCAACTGGTAAGGTGGTTTTTAATTCAAGAATTGAACTCAACTTACATTCTTCTTTGATTCTACATAAATTATTGTGACTTAACAGTGAAAGATGTGGACTAGCGATATAACTCAGTAGCACAAACCCCTGCCTGGCAAGCCCATGGTCCTGAGTTTGATTCCTGGTATTAAAAAAAATGAAATAGAATGAAAGATGTAATGTGATTAGCTTGTTATTATTGCTTAAAATATTCATTCTAAAATTGTGTGTCAATTACTTGTGGAGATTGTAAAGTGTTTATTTCTGTTTTAACACTCTAGAGATTAAGCCAACCCTCCAAAGGAAGAATCATCAAGAGATTTTGGAGGACATATACACATACACACATATAACCACAAAGACAAACACATGCACATGTATATTTTACTAATTATTTACTTACAAAATCTTGTAAAACAGATATATGAAATTATCCTCAAGATTTAGAGACGAATAACAGAAATGGAAGGAAATGCTCATAATGTAAAAATTCTTTTTGACCTGCTGCATTAAAGTCATGAGGTCAGTTTTGAAGATTTATGTCATTGGTAATGGGATGGTTGCTACACATTTCAATGAAATGAATGCAAGAAAAATAGAAGCTTAGCAAAACTCAGTCTTTACTCAAAAATTGAAATACCATGTCCTGACTTACTTATGAAATCAATCTTATATTATTAGATATTTCTTAGACACACAATTGACAAATTCTATAGAGCTTTAAAACTTTTAATCTCTGTTCACCTGGATATGTTTTTCAGCCTTAATATGTAGCTCTTTGATCAAAATTTGAAGCACAAGGGTATGTGTCCAACAAGGCTGGTGTTAGTCTGAAAGACTTAACAGCACGCAACAAGCAAAGAAGCAAACAAACAGACTTGCACAGATCTTGAGATATAATTTAAGTGCAACAAAGAAGGGACTCTTCTTTTTCATTTGGTCCCCTCAAATCAGCAGACATTTTATGAAATCATGAACAGTCACTGAAGTGAATATGATCATAGTGTCCAAAGTAGAAAGCAATTTATTTTTATCTGTTTCCAAATATGAATTCTAAAGACAAAAGTGATCAGAGATGAGTAACAGGTTTAACTTTCAGAGCTAACTATATAATTAGTGCACAGAAATTTCTTTCAGAATTCATTTTTTGCTTACACAAAAATGAGATGAGAAGATTTTTATGGAGTCAGACTTACTGGTCACTAGAGAAATCCATCTTAACATTCCTCAATAGCTTCCACATAATTCTATCTCTAAACACTGGTTTCAACTTTCCAAAATTAACTATTTCTATAAAGTAATTTCAGGAATATATGAACCCTATAAATTTTAAGCAATTATTAAATATGACAAGATACTGAGTCAAACCAAATGTAATTAATTAGACCTTTCGTATAATATTTATGACCAAAGAGATTTCTATTGTGTGAGCTAACATTTGTGAGTCTAGTTCAATTTATAATAAAGAGAATAGAAATACATCACAATTATTAATTACTATAATGAATAACAAAAGAAAAATGTAAGTAGTCAGCATATACTTAGAAATCAGGAAAAATCATATTTTGAAGTCAAGGCATTTCCCATAATCACTCGATGAATTTAGAATTGTTTCCTATTTTTCAAAAAGTTATTTTCTTCATTTGTGAAATGGAGTAGTACTGCCAAATGTTCTGTTTGTTGAACCTTATAGAGATGGCTTAGCTTATAATGGTTACTCAGAAAAAGTAGCACTTTTAGATTTTAAACTGTATTTCAAAGAACTAACGTATCATAGTATAGTTACAACTTTTCAAAGGAAGTATACTCTATTTAATTCTATATGCTACAAAATACCTTATTCTTATTTGAGGGATAATTAATAGTAGTTATTTTTATAGCTATTAGATTAACCTCCTTTAATAGCATTGCATGTGCATGTGGATAGATGCGCAGATTTGTTTCGTGATCCAATTGTGTATAGTATACTCTTCAAGAAATGAATTATAATTTTATCATGCTGTCTTAATACATTCAGATTATTACTAACGAGAAAATATGTTTAGAGGGTTCAATAAAGTAGGTTTTTAAACTTGTAACATATTTCTGGATCATATAACAAGATGACTCTTGTAAAAACATTTTGGTATTCATTTTCCATGTTTTCTTCAACTTTTTTCTTATTTTGGGGGAATAACAGTTTTCATTAATTTCATTTCACAATCTGATAAACTCCTATTACTCCATCTGCATTTTAATAAACCTGATTTAGAAATTGATCTTTCCCTTTACTATAGACACTATTTTCCCAGTTGATTTTGTTGGTTAGTGTTGTCGTAAATCTATTGTATCTGGTTCACAGATTTGTTATGTTTGGTCAGAATAACTGCAGTGTGTTTGTATATTTATGTTTGCAAATGAAAGTCTCTGCTGTGGCGTACATTTTCCAGTTTACTGCAGGCCTTACTCTTCTCTATTGCCTTCTTCTGAGCCACTCCATATTCTATGTTCCAGGAAGACAAATGAATTTTGAATTTGTATCTCAAGCTCTTCAGATTAACAGACCTGTAATAATTCACTACCACTACTAATTGAGACACCATACTTTAGTGTTATTCAACACTTTTCCTTCGCTTATTTTTGCTGCTGAACTTATTGTTTAAATATAAGACAATTATTATTTTTATAAATGTTCGGACAATTCATGGACCAGGAGAGAACACAATGTTCTATGTAACAGATGGCTAAATCTATGTAAAATATTCAGCAGGCTTTTATTCTGATGACATTACATTTATCAGATTTATAGCAACACAGTTATCTTTTGATATGAAAGCACTTCTAGGAGAACTATGATATCTGTACCTAATATAAATATGAAAAACTTAATTTCACTAATTTCAAGCTACCAGTTTTACATACATCTGCCCTTTGCGGAAATGTGCCACTATTATTGCTTCATTGCTATAGCATGCTTAATCAATTCTAGTTTTAACAAAAATGACAGACAGCATTAGCTATTGCCAAACCTAATGTAAGTTTGTACTTGATCCTTTTCCAAGAACAATTCTTCTAAGGGTCAGCAGATTTTTAAAAATCTATTTATTTTTAAAACTCAGGCTTCATCTAAATGGTAATTAAAATACATTTCATAATGTTTTCTGAGTTCTAAATCTGTAAGAGAAGAATAATGTGGGTGTATATGTATGCAAATACAAAACGTGCAGTTATATGCAATGCATTGTTATATATATGGGGGCATATGCATGTTTATACTATGATTATAAATATGAATACTTACATGTGCATATAATATTGAGATATTAAATCTAATGACATTGTACAAACACAGTAAGTTGTCTGAAAAGACTAGGAAAATGGAGTTGCAGGTTGGCATTATATCTGCTAAGAAATTAGAGGAATTGAAATAGATGCTGAGAGTGGAGTTTCAAACAAGTGAACATAAAAACTCAGTCTAACTTTTGAAGTTTAGTCAGTGTAGATGTAATTGTACTTATGGAAGTCTGAGATGTAAAATTGGAATTGTACAAAACATCGGAAACCTAAATTGTGTCAAAAGTTATTTTCTTCAAACAGGCCCCCCAAATTTTTAAAATGATACGGAGACTAAGAGTTGAGTTTCAAGGTAAAACCTCAATGTTAACAGGATTGTTGGCAAGTTGGCTGGGTTTTAACTTTTGTCAGAGGGTTAGAAGAAATATAGACAGTAAATGCATATATTGAATTCATTCTACTGTGTGCTATGCTGTACATTGTTAATCAGAAATGCATTTGACTCACAGGTTGAGAGAAAATGCCACAGATTGGGAGAGGTGAGTCCTTTCAGTCTAGAAAAACAATAGGCAGCCCTCAGGAACTTCATGCCCAAGAATCTGCCCTGGCTAGTGAAAGAGAGCAAAGAAAGGCAACACATTTCAGTGAGGGATAATGTCCCCAATTATTACCTCAGTGCAGGGCTGTTTGTTGATTTAACCAGGAATAGTTGAGAAGTAGTTGAGTGCCAAGGTGGCCTCAATTAGGGTGTTGTAGCCGGGCGTGGTGGCGCACGCCTTTAATCCCAGCACCCGGGAGGCTGAGGTAGGCGGAGCGTTGTGAGTTCGAGGTCGGCTTGGGCTACAACGCGAGCGCAAGGCCGGCCTGAGCTACATAGTGCGACCCTGCCTCAAAAAACCAGGGCTGGGAGTTTGGCTCAGTGGCTTAAACGCCTGTCTGGCAGGTGTGAGGTTGTGAGTTCAATCCCCGGTGCCGAAAAAAAAAAAAAAAAATTAGGGTGTTGTATGGGACGTGGCTACTGGAGACCTGCAAGGCAATCTAATATTTAAAACTAAAGCAGCTCTATATCACCCTGAGGAAGTCAGGAGTCAACATCCCAAACCTCTACAGGAAGAGTCACTGCTGTTAAGCATCCCCGCTTGCCAGGCAACTCACTTCCCCATTTGTCCTTGATTTAATCAATTTTACCTGAGCAATTAGTCCTATTAGTTAACCATAGTTATGCCCCACCTTATGCCCACCTTACAGGTTCCCATTTTCTTCTACCTTGGACCCATCTAACCTCATGGTTTTATTCTATAAAAGTCCCTAGAAATGACAGAGTCTTTGGTAACCTGCTCAGGACCCCTTCTGTCCCTCAGACAGAAGCTCCCTTTCTCTCAATAAATATATTCTGCTCTTAAAAAAATAAAAATAAAAATAAAGCGGTAAAACAATTGAACTTAAACTAGGAATACTTTAGATTACTAAATGAATTTTTAAGTTTTTGAGCATCTGCCATCATAATTCTTACACGAAAATATATGCTTAAACTTGATATGTAAATAATTATTATTTTAACCTGGGTATGATTGTGTAATCCCAGCATTTGGGAGGCTGAGGCAGGGGAATTGCTGTGAGTTTGAAGCCAGCCTGGGCTGTAATGTGAGCCCAAGGCCAACCTGAACTGCATAGCGAGACTCTATCTCAAAAAAACAAAAGCAGTATTGCTGTAATAAAGCAATTTGTAAAGTTCATTAAAAAAGATTTTTTAAAATATTGAAAGAGGTCATCAGAAATATGAATGCTGTCCTTATATTTTTGTTATTGACTCCTTAGTGATCTTCATGTTCAAAATGCATAACCTTATATTTTTATAGAGGTTTGCAATTTATAAGAAGCATATTTACCTATATTCTCTTATTTGAATTTTTTAGTATGGTAAGCTACTTAGGGTGGATATTATTCTTCACATTCTGCAGAAGCAGCAGAGATTAAGCAAGAAATATATACAATATTATCTTGTTTATTTTTCTCATTTCTGAAGCAAAATACCCAACCCCCAATGTTTAAGGGAGAAAAGGTTTACTTTCAGCTCAGAGTTTGTAGAAGTTTCAGTCCATAGTCAGCAGGGTAGTATGAAAAAGGAGCATGACAGGGGAGAAACACTTCATGGTATGGCAGGGAAGGCAGAAGGCAGCAAGTGGCAGCAGCAGGAGAAAGCCGACTCCTCTCTCCCTTTATATTTCATTCAGGTTGCAAACCTATTGACTGGTGCCATCCACACCCAAAGTGGGACTTCCATTATCCACACCCTTAATCCCACACACTTAATCCATATTAGAATACCCTTGTCCAGTCACCTTCGAAACTCCTCGATTTTGATTGTATGCAGCTTTAGAGAACAGTTAGATACAAACCATAACAAATAGCAATCAGCATTTAAAAATTAGCTGTGGGCATTGTCTTCATTGTTTGATTATTTGTTTTATGTTTTGTTTTGCTTTGTTTTGTTTTTTTGCTTCCTTTTTTAAAATTCCACACTTGCTCTATATTTTCAAAGAATGTAACTCTACTTCCCATGTGCTACAGTCTGTACTGGGCGTCTGATTAGTGAGAAGAGGCATCTTGCTAGTTGGTAACATTAGCAACAATTTAGTCCATCCTTTTAGCGGGCAACATGGCAGCTTGGAGCTGGAGAATAGAGCTCCTTTTTCTGGTATCTGACTCTTTCGTGCATATTCTTTGCTGCTCAGATGCTCATTCGTCGTTCTGAGGCTCTGACGCTGGGCCTTGGAGAACTCTCCAGAGCACAGTTGTGCAGTCCTTCTCTATGGAACTTTTAACAATACATTGTAGAGCAGCCTGCACAGCTGTTCACGACTCAGAAAGTTTAGTGAGAATTTCCTCTCGTTTTTCCATTCCAAGTCTGCTGCTACCACAGAAATGTTGTTTCGGCACTATTCTGAAACACCATACCCACTTGGTTATTTACTACCCAACCACTGAGGAAGGTTTATGCTTCACACTGGGTTTAAATGACTCACTGTTCCTAGTTGTTGATCTGCACTACTTGACTTCTTTGTGATTTACATATTCAATAAACGTACCCTGAATATAACTTCATGATTTAAAACACTCTTAATCACAAGGAAAATGAGTTACCTATCCATTTTTGCTTCAATTTTAACCATTAAAATAATTATTAATTTCCTTTCCATTAATGAATTCATTAAGATTGCAACTGGACAATGAAATTATTATTGTTTATTTGAATTGTACAATGTTTCACCTATAGAATAGGCTAAGTGTAAATTGTGGGCTAATTTTCAGAAACAAGCTGCCATATACAAGAATAGTTCCTTTGGGAGAAATTCACTTGGGGCTCTGAATAACTCACTCAAACCTAAATTTAAAAAGAAAATCAAGAGCCAGGCATGGTGGTGCACGCCTTTAATCCCAGCACTCGGGAGCTGAGGTAGGAGGAGTGTTGAGTTCGAGGCTGGCTTGGGCTACAACGCGAGCACAAGGCTGGTCTGAGCTACATAGTGTGACCCTGCCACAAAAAAAAAAAAAAAAAAAAAAAAAAAAAAAAAAAAAAAAAAAAAAAAAAAAAAAAAAAAAAAAAAAAAAAAAAAAAAAAAAAAAAAAAAAAAAAAAAA
>RJWM01019860.1:0-38090 GCA_004363535.1 Dasyprocta punctata | reverse complement strand
CTCGCGTAGGCTGCGCGCTCGGGGGAGGGGCGCGGCGACGCGTCCAGTGCCCGCCGCCAGGTCCTCGCGCCGCCGGTCCCTCCTGCAGCCCGCCTGCTGGGCAGGGCCGGCCCGGCCCGGCCATGGAGTCCTACGACATCATCGCCAACCAGCCCGTGGTCATCGACAACGTGAGGCCCGGCGGCCGGGGGGAGGGGGGGCCCGCACGGCTTGTCCCAGCTCGCCGCTGGCGCCGGACCTCGGTTCCCAGGCCGGGGCGTGAAGGCCACCAGGTCCCGCCGAGGTCTCGGAGCCCCTGCCGCGGACCCTCTCGGTTGAGAATGCAGACCCTGGGCAGGTGCCCACCCCAACTCCTTTGCTCACCTTGGCCTGGCTCTGGTCCCGGGTGGAGTGGGCGCTGCTGTCCTGATGTTTTGGAGAGGTTGGCCTGGTGATCCCCAGGCTTCTCAGAGGGCTGCAGAAAATATGCAAGCTCCTCTCCACCAGCCGCTTACGCACCGCCACTTGCTTGGCCTCTTGGCTTCTTTGACCCTCTCCTTAAGTGCTCCCGAGTGCAACAGAAATCCCACAAACCCCGGGGCAGTGGAGAATTGAGGGCCACGCGTCCACGACCGAGAAGCAGTTCGGGGTAACTGTTTGGAAGCCTCAGGAAAGATGTCCGGCTTCCCATGGCTTTGTCCTTCAGCGCCAGGGCTCAGCGTGCTTGCAGCTGCTGTAGGATTTCTGGTCTCTGAGCCCTGACTTGGGGAGAAGTTGAAGGCTGCTGTCTGGCTGGCTATCCACGTGCCCTGGCCGATTCTCCTTGGTGTGCTGGCCTGGGAGTCTTTGATAATGACTCAGTCTGTTCTGTTTGGGATCTGTCTGCCTCCCACATGAGCCCCGTGGGGTCCCTGAATGGCCATCTTTTTTGGAGGACCCGTGCAGGCTGCCTGAGTCATAGCAGGGGTGCTGGGTAAGGAGGCTAGAGCCCTGTGGGGAGGTGCTGTGACACCACTCCCCAGCAGGCTGCGAGAAGGACCAGAAGGCTTCCCTTCAAATAAATGATCAACAACTACAAGTTCTTGTAGTCTTTAAGGAAGCCATGGGGGGGGGCGCCAGTCTTACCTGGCAGGTCCTGCACGAGGTCCCTTTCCACTGAGGAAGCCAGGGGTGGGTGTGCACTCGAAAACAACTCTGCAGAGGGGTTGCTTCTGGCTGTGTCTCAGGAGTCACCTGTGCCGTGGGTTCCTGCCAGGACCCAGCCCTAGCGTTCGCAGGAAGGGAGGTACTTCATGGGCTCTGTCCCTACGCTGTTGGCCTTCTGGGCTGGGTACTTGTTGGTCGGGGGGAGGTCTGTGCCTTTTAGGGTGTTTAGCAGTATCCCTGGCCCCTATGCACTGGATGCCACTTGCACCCTTTCCCGTTTCCCCTATTCAGACACTGCCAAGTGTTCCCAGGGCAGGGGATGCAAGTCGCCTCTGGCTTTGAACCACTGTTGGACTTGTAAATGGGGATGTGCCCTGGGCCTTGCTGTGGCGCCAGCTCTCAGCCGCCAAGCTCTGTTTTTATCCAGAGGTGACTGTCAGAAGCTAAACGTTGCTCTCCTTTGCAGGGCTCGGGGGTGATCAAGGCTGGCTTTGCAGGAGATCAGATTCCCAAATACTGTTTCCCAAACTAGTAAGTGTTGCTGAGTGGCTTGGGCAGAAGCCCTGTCTGTTTCCTTTGGTTCCAGGAGACCAGCGGCAGCCCTGGGTCACAGGACTGGTCCCTATCTGTAAGGGGAAACCCCAGGTTTGTGAGGTTGACACTGTGGAGAGAATTTGGCAAGAACAAAAGAAGTGCTCTGGGTTTCCCCCTTCCTCCTTGGAGACTCAGGGCTTTGTTTCTCTCTAGCCATGAGGGGGAGGCAGCCAGCTTTGCCCTGGGGATGGGGTGCAGAGCAGCGGTGAGGATAAATAGAAGCTCTGGCCATGCTCTCCAGAGAGCAGGAAGAATGGCGGGTAGGTACAGGGCAGGCTGTACTGATTGGAAATGTTTTTGTTCCTTTTTTTGATGCCAGGGATTGAACCCAGGCCTTGAGGATACTAAGAGCATACTCCGCCCCGAGCCACATTCCCGCCCTAGGAAATGTTTTCATCAGGGCTTGATCAGACTCTGAAGAACATTGTCTTTAACTCTTGGGAGGCCTCTCTCTGTGCGATGCTGGCCGCACAGGGATTTGAGGGGGCTGCCACCCCACGAGAGCCCGGTGTATTCCTTGGGCCCCTTTAGCTGATGGGCAAAGTTACTTTCATCAGTGCCTTGTCTCAAATCTTGGACAGTCAGGACCTAAGGTGCCCAGAGCAGCTGGCTCTGCAGGGAACGCAGCCGGCACGGGATGCCCCGGAGGGCTTCAGTCTTCCTTTGGGAACTACAGTTCCTGTGGATGTGCGGACGCCTTGGGGCACAGTTTGGAAGGGTAGCTCATCAGATCTTAGTCTCCAAGGACCGACTCTGCACCAGGTGTCTTGGCAGTGGGCAGGGGCAGCACCCAGTTGGGGGACATGTCCTCCCTCGGTCTCCAGCCAGTGACGACAGACCCGCCTCCCTGAACACAAGAATACGGGCTGAATCATTATGGCTGTGGAAGGCTGACCCTCTGCCAGGCCTGGTCCACGAAGGGCTGGCGTCCCGGAGTTCAGACACTCAGCCCTCTCTGGGAGGGGACGCGTTCCTTCTGACCCTGTGCTGCTCCTGCATCCCATGGCCACCCCTGGTTCTGACCTTTGCCTGTGGTGACCGCATCCTACTGCTTTGGGGGCCGGTCCCTCTGGACCTTAGTTTTCCTGGACAGGAGCCCAGCCGTGCCCCTGCCCACCTCACTGACTTTGTGTCCCCGCAGTGTCGGGCGGCCTAAGCACATGCGGGTGATGGCTGGAGCCCTGGAGGGAGACCTCTTCATCGGACCCAAGGCAGAGGTAACAGACACAAGGCCGCTGGCTGACGCAGGGGGTCGGGCCCAGGCCTCTGCTGCCACCGCCTGGGCTCTCCCCATGCAGCCCTGCCCATGCACCTCCAAACTGAGAGGCGGGGCAGCACTCCCACTGCAGGGAAAAAACTGAATAAAAGGTACTTTAAGAATTAGAGCCACTCAGACTCGATGGCTCCTCTGACAAGGGCCATGAGGGCCACCTCTTTGCATGCCAGCCGGGGTGACCCATCTAGGGACAGTTCAGCCAGGTCACCCATCAGAGGGAGCCAATGTGGGGGTGGGGAGGAGCGAGCCAGGTGGTCAAGTGCTGTGTGGACACCTGCAGGACATGGGGCTGGTTCTGGGCCCGGGAAGGGGTGGCATGCACTGGAGGGCCAGGTGTGGGGCCCCAAGAATGAGGTTCATGAGAGCCATGGGCAGGGGTTAAGAGGCTGAGAAGGGGCACCCGTGGTGGGGGCAGTGTCAGAGGGTAAGTAGAGGCAGCACACCATGTCAGACTGGTGGGGACTGGTCGAAGCTGCACCCTGGAGGAGTGGAAGTGCCCCCAGGGGGGCTGTGCTGACAGGTTCGGTAGCTGAAGGGCCCGGGGGGAGCCGGCAGCACCAGAGGAGGGCGTGGGGAGCCCTGGGAAAGACCGCAGGAGGTGGGCCAGTGGCTTGGGGCATGCTGCCACTTTTCCTGGTCTCCAGCCAGGTGACGCTAGCTGAGCTCAGAGCCCAGAGCGCAGTGGGACAGACGAGCCATTCTTAGTTCAGGACCCACCCCAGAGCCTGGGGACACCCCATGGACACCCCGTGGACGGTGGGGGGGGTGCTCTGTTCAGGGCAGAGAACCAGAGTGGTTTCCCAGAAGGCCGCCACCTGGTGCAGGGCCCGCACCACATCGGGCCTCCGCCTGCCTGCAGGAGCACCGGGGGCTGCTGGCCATCCGCTACCCGATGGAGCACGGTGTGGTGCAGGACTGGAACGACATGGAGCGCATCTGGCAGTACGTGTACTCCAAGGACCAGCTGCAGACCTTCTCGGAGGAGGTGTGGCCGCAGCCCCTGCCGGCGCCGGCTCTTCTCTGGTCCCTTTCCCTGCCCACCACTCCCTCCATCCGCGCCATCTGCACCGTCAGTGGTGGCCGGGGAGTGCCCTCCTCTGGAAGGGGGCCAGCGGTTGGAAGCAGGGCTTGGGCTTGGGCTCAGCGCCTTCCGGGCCAGCACATCCCTCATACCACCCCGTCCCGTGTCCCGCAGCACCCGGTTCTCCTGACAGAGGCCCCGCTCAACCCCAGCAAGAACCGGGAGAAGGCAGCGGAGGTTTTCTTCGAGACCTTCAACGTGCCAGCCCTGTTCATCTCCATGCAAGCCGTGCTCAGCCTGTGAGTGGCCGAGCCCTGTCCCCCATGGCTGCCCGCCTGCAGTGACCAGGAGCCCCCAAGCCATGTGTCACTTTGCAGTCCAGATCATCCTGGCGTCCCAGGGTCCTTTCTGGGGTAAGGGGGTCCCTGTGCCTCAGTGGCCGAGGTGAGGGGATGCTGACCTGGTGACAGGTACGCCACAGGACGCACAACAGGAGTGGTTTTAGACTCGGGGGACGGGGTCACGCACGCCGTCCCCATCTACGAGGGCTTCGCCATGCCGCACTCCATCATGCGGGTGGACATTGCCGGCCGGGACGTCTCCCGCTACCTCCGGCTGCTGCTACGCAAGGAAGGGGCCGACTTCCACACGTCGGCGGAGTTTGAGGTGGTCCGGACCATCAAGGAGGTGAGGGGGCCCGAGGGGTGAGCACCGCTGGGGCCTGGGGAAGGCGGGCCCAGGCGCAGCCATCTGAGGAGTCTCCTCCCCCACCCGCAGCGAGCCTGCTACCTGTCCATCAACCCGCAGAAGGACGAGGCGCTGGAGACGGAGAAGGTGCAGTACACCCTGCCCGATGGCAGCACGCTCGACGTAAGTGGCCGCCCCGGCACTGGGGGACCGTGGTGCGGGGCCTGGCTCCCAGAGAGCCCGTCCGCCTCAGTCCTGTGCTCCGCAGGTGGGGCCTGCACGCTTCCGGGCCCCGGAGCTGCTGTTCCAGCCGGACCTGGTGGGGGACGAGAGTGAGGGGCTCCACGAGGTGCTGGCCTTCGCCATCCACAAGTCGGACATGGACCTTCGCCGCACGCTCTTCGCCAACATTGTGCTCTCAGGGGGCTCCACGCTGTTCAAAGGTACGGGGCAGGTGGGGGCAGCCTGTACTCCGCACACTGGGGCTGGCGTGTGGCCATCTTGGCAGCCTTTTCTGTGGTACTGGGGAGTGAATTCGGGGCCTTTGCACTGAGCTGTATCCTCAGCCCGTTTTGTTTGGAGACAAGATCTGGCTAAGTTGTCGAGGCAGGACTTGAACTTGAGATCCTCCTGCCTCAGCCTCCCAAAGTTCAAAATTACAGGCATACATTACCATGCCCAGCTCATTTCTGCCTTTTTTTTTTTTTTTTTTTTTGCAGCACCAGGGATCGAACTCACAGCCTCACGCCTGCCAGACAGGCACTTAAGCCACTGAGCCAAACTCCCAGCCCTAGTTTTTTGAGGCAGGGTCACACTGTGTAGCTCAGATCGGGCTTGCGCTCATGTTGTAGCCCAAGCGGGCCTCGAACTCACAACACTCCTCCTACCTCAGCCTCCCGAGTGCTGGGATTAAAGGCGTGCGTCACCACGCCCGGCTCACTGCCTCCTTTTAATCGGACCTAGTGAACTTGTTTTTGGAGACTAAGGTCAGTTTTTGTTGTTGTTTTCTTGGTTTTTGAGACAGTCTTGTTGTGAGATCCATGCTGACGTTGAACTCACTGTGTAGCCCACACTGACCTCAAACTTGCAGTAATCCTCCTTCCTCAGCTTCCTGAACGCTAGGATTACAGGCCTGCACCACCACACCTGGCAGTGGAGACTGAGATCTAAAATTAAATTTTGTTCACCTCGTGGCCAGAGTGGGGAGGTCGAGGCATGAGAGGAGTGACAGTGACGAGGAGCAGGCGTCAGGCGGAGCTGTGTGACATGGGGCTCCATCTTCCATTGCCTCACTGGGGTGTGGGGTGGTTCCTTCCCTCGGATTGGCACCCTTCTCTTGATCCTGGAGAGAATGGGGAGGCCCCCAAGGCCTGGAGAACTGTGACAAGAAGGCTGAACCCCAGCCCCCCATTTTTGTCTGCAGGCTTTGGGGACCGATTACTGAGCGAGGTGAAGAAGCTGGCTCCAAAGGATGTCAAGATCAAGGTGAGTCACGGAGACCCCCAGGGTGCCAGGTGCTGGCACCTGTGCCGAGGGAGGAGCCCGGCCCTGCCCGCTCTGCTGGCCGTGCATCCTCCCCCGAGGCCTGGCCTGGCCCTGGGCAGAGGGTGGCCGCTGTGTGGGGACAGAGCAGTGACATGGCACTTGTCCCCACAGATCTCTGCCCCTCAGGAACGGCTGTACTCCACGTGGATTGGGTGAGGCGGGGTTCAGGAGGGCCCTGGGTAGAAGCCGCGTTGCCCTGGCCACCACTCAGTCCGGCTGGGCCAGGTGGAGGGGTGGAGGCTCCCTGGGAAGGATGTGGGCTGCCTGAGCGCCTGGGAGCGCAGTCTCAGGTTTGCCAGAGCACCCCCTCCTCCTCCCAGCGGTTCCATCTTGGCCTCGCTGGATACTTTTAAGAAGATGTGGGTGTCCAAAAAGGAGTATGAAGAGGACGGCTCTCGTGCTATTCATCGAAAGACCTTCTGATGCCCAGGGAGGTGGAGCACGTCGGGAGAACGGACGGAGGGGGAACCAGAGGCCTGGACTCTTTCTGGTCAGGGTCCCCTGCATGCCCTGAGCCCCCGGGCAGGGGTGCCACAGTGCTCACCTGCAGCCCACCCCGCACACACGTGCGCACACATACACACGCACACTGTAATTTTTAGCTGCATGGACGCGGTCTCCAGCTGGAGCTGAGGCAGTGCTCTGGGCGCCTCTCTTGTGGGCCCCATGAGGCCCAGGATTCCTCGCTGTGACTTTGGGAGCTGCTTCCCTGAGCTCCAGGATCAGGGGCCTGGGGAGCGGGCTGGAAAGGGGTGGCCAGCGGTGCGGGCAGCGGGTGCAACCTTTGTTGCCAGCCCTGCCCAGGCCCACAACCCCCCCACGCCTGTGCACACGTCCCCAGCAAGGGCTGTGGCCTGGGGTCAGCCTCAGGAGCCACGGACAGCCACAGCACGTGGCCTGTCACCCTCTCCCCTCCAAGCGCGGCAGGGATGGCTGCTCCTCTCCCTGCCCCGTACCCTGGCCAGGAAGAGCTGTGGTCTGCGCCATCAATGGAGGAAAGCAGGGAATGAGGAGCTGGGCGGGGGCTGGGCAAGTCTCCTCCACCCCGAGGAGGGCAGGGGCTTCCTGTGGCCAGGCCCCGTGTCGCGCTCCAGATGCACCCCATAACTTAACACAGTTGCCTGAGAAAACTTCCTTTTATAAATCATAGTAATAATTATGGACAAGGCCCAGCGTGTGGCTGTTTTCTTGTGGCTCTGGGTGCAGTAGCTTGCACGCCTGTCCCCTGGGACATTCAGAGAAAGGCGCTCGGGACGCAGCAGGATGCGGACTGGAGCGCGGAGCCTGCAGCTTCAGGGGTTGGCAGGGCAACGAGGCGCGAGACCCAGGAGGCTGGGACACCTGGGCCAGGCAGCCTGCCACCAACTGGGTCCCATGGGCCTCAGCGCAGACAGGAAGAGGGCAGGGAGTGATGGCTGCAAGACGAGCTAGGCCCTGCTGGGAGAGGCCAGGAGGGACACTGGGGCAAAGGGGCTGTCCGGTGAGACGAGGTGCTGGGCATGTGCGCACCCACCGCACATCTGCCAGGTTCCCTGTGTGTGGGGACGGTGGTAAACAAGATGTATCGTTGCCCCAACAAATGGGCAGCTCAGGACCACCACAGTGCACACAGCTGTAATTCCAGCACTCAGGAGGTTGAGGCAGGAGGATCATCGCAAGTTTGAGGCCAGCCTAGGGTGCAGAGTTCAAGGCCAGCCTGGACTATATAGTGAGCATCTACCCCCCTCCAAAACAACCAGAAATAACTAGACAGGTGGGAGGAAGAAGGCAGGGGCCATTTGGGTGAAGCGCTGTGGGGGCAGTGGGCTGGGCATCAACCCAGCAGGTGTGCTGCTGAGTGGCAAGGACCTGTGGGGCCAGGGAGGGGCACTGCAGAAGAGATGGAGTCAGAGGGAAAGGGCAGGGGACAGACACCAGAGGGCGCTGGGCCCAGCAGGAATGGTGGTCAGCTGTGTCCTGGGCAGGCAGACAATGACAGCATGTTGGGGGCCTGGGACAGAGAAGGTAGCAGCAAGGCTGAGGCAGGCATGTCCACAGCACATGGTGAGGCCCAGTCATTCCTGTGGCGTCCGCCCTGCTTGGAGAGACTGCAGCCCAGCTGCACTTTTCTCTGCTCCCTGCTTTCCACACAGCCCTCCTCCTGCCCACCCAGGGAAGGAAAACTGAACCGGTGCACACTGGGAACTCGCCTGCCTCGCACAGTGGCCGCTGCGGGGCAAGAGGGAGTGACATGGGTGAGCCAAGGGCCGGCACTTTTCATCTCTGGTTTTCAAGGGTGAAAATTTTCCAGTTAGGTCTTATTTTCAGGGAAAGGGAGTAGCAGCTGCAGGCAAGAATGAACACAACATTTAGTGAGCTGAAATATAGCTATTTGCATTATCTGTGTCTCCCCACAAGACACTGATTAATTACAGAAGGCCAACTGGTCAGCTTCGCGGGGAAGCCTAGTGGACACTATGTAGACCAAGTTAAGTGACTGAAGCGCACAGCAGGAAGAGGTCATTTCTCCGCCCGTGCACCGTTTCATCCTGGAATTCCAGCAAAACAGTCCTGCGGGCAGCCAGCAGCCCCAGAACTGAAATGAACAGATGAGTTCTCCCGTCCCAAGGTGATGGGTCACCAAGACAGAAGCGCCAGGGTGTGGAGCGCGACGTGAGGTCCCAGGAAGCCAGCACAGCCCCAGGAACAGCCAGTAAGTTAGTAGCAGTGCACCGACGGTGACGCGCTGGCTCCAGGAATCATACTGCAAACTGGGTGAAGGGTTAATAGGAACTACTTTGCAACTTCTAAGTCTAAATTATTTCAAAATTTAAAACCGAGGGACAAGAAGGCCCAGGCTGCAGAGCTACGTGGCGTGAGCTCACAATCCTGCCCCACAAGTTGCTAACTGTACAAACCCGACATCTCCCAGCTTCGGAGTTAGTAAGTAAAGAGTGGTAATACTGGCACCAACCTCATGGGTTTATCATCAGCCCGGAAGATGAGCCTGGAACATTTTGTGTCCAAAAATAAAACAAATGCTTCGAGAATGACAGGGACAGGTCGAGAGGTCACAGGAGCCAGCTTAGGCTTGGCTGCCCAAATTGCAACAAATTAAACAACAAACAGTTATGGACAATAATCACTGAATAACATAAAAAGGGATGGGTCCATGCTGGTGTAAATAACACACTTAAAGTTTGGTGAGGAACAAGGTGCTGATGATGTAAGACATCCTTGATGATTAAAGGCACCTTGACGCTAGCAGGTGTCAGCTCATCAGTGACCAAGGCGACGACCTCCAGCACGTGGGACAAGTCACCCCAGGTGCCTCCCGAGAAGGTCCTCAGCAGCACTCTTGCCCAACACCTGCTTCCAGCCGGAAGCCAGTCATGAGGAAACAGAAACCCAGGTTGTTGGTGTCTTCCTCAAAACGGTCCAGGAGAACTGTCCTGGGGGGACAGCTACAGGCAGCACGCAATTCTATACCAGACCCGTTTGCTGTAACAGCGACACTTCAGTAAGGGCTGAGGATTAGGGATTGAAATAAATAAAAATGCTCAGGGTGTAAAGTGCACACCTGTAATCCCAGTACTCTGAGAGGCTGAGGCAGGAGAATCACAAATTCCAGCTTAGCCTGAGTTGAAAGCAAGCATCTTGGTGAGACTGTTTTGAATTTAAAAAGGAACCTCGAGGGCTGGATGCCCGGGTCCCACTCAAGGACTGTTTCAGTGGTCTGGGCCCATGGGACCAGGGAGTGGTCCAGGACCCCAGGTGACTGAGGTGCAGCTCACATTAAAAACCACCCATCTGCGAGGCAGGAGTGGAAGTTCCTGGTCTTAGCTGCTCACTGCTGCTATAAAAAGTTACCACGAATTGAGTGGCATAAAGCCTATTAACTTACAAAGTTGCCTGGAGTCCAGCCGGGGCCTCTCAGGACTGAAATCACAATGTTAGCAGGGCTTTGATTCTTTCTGGAGATCATAGGGGACAATCATTTTGTGTTTCCCAGCTTCTTAAAAGTCAGTGATGTTACATCTCTACCCCTACCTTGTGCTCATCAAGACCACCTGGATAACCAAGATCACTTCCCCATTTCTTTTTTGCTTAAGACATGGTCTCGCTGTATAGTCCAGGCTGGCCTTGAACTCATGACGATCCTCCTAACTCAGCCTACTGAGTGCTGGAATTATAGGTGTGTACCACCACACCAAGCTAATGAACAGATACTTTACAGAGGAAAAAAAAAAGGTGAAAACATAACTTGTACTACCATAAGCTGGACAGGTGGCACCTGTATATGACTATGAGTTTGAGGCCAGCCAGGGCTATACGATGAGTTCAAGTCCAGCCTGAAGTACATGGGCAAGATCTTATCTCAAAAAAACCAAAAACAAAGTATTACAAATAGTCCAAATATTTTCCTCTACCTGATAGGGTCTCACTATGCTGCACAAGTTGGCCTCTTAACTCTCCTTCAATCCTCCTGCCTCGGCCTCCCAGGTAGCTGGAATTATGAGCTTCCACTACACCCAGCTCAATTTATTTTTTCTTTCTTTTTCTTTTTTAAAGCTAGGAAGGCTCATTTACTCAAAATAAGCCACGGAGACAGGCACAGAAGGTGCTGCAAGGGGGTCCTGCAGTCACATAGGGGTTGGACTTAAACTCCTACAACTGTTTTGAAATCAAGACCCAAACAAGGTATACAGGTTGTGTCTGGTTTTACTCTATAGGTTTCCCCTAGTTTTTGTTGTTGTTTTCTCCTCTCTACCCGTTGCAATTTATTTCAAAAGACCTGGTCTTTGGTTTCTGATGAAGTCGCACACTGACGTGCTATAGGTGTTCCCAGGAACTCTTGCTTTGAATCTGGTCCCTCAAGATTTCAAAGCCCCCAAAGCTCTTCTCACAAAACCACTCTATGCCCGAGCCGGGTGTGGTAGCACATGCCTGTAGTCTGAGCACTCAGGAAGCTGAGGCAGGAGAGTCGCTACACATCTGAGGCCAGCCTGGTATACATAGCAAGACCCTCTCAACAAAAACAAACCACCCTACCCTGACGATTCTGTGAGGAAAGGACCTACCATCTGCCAGGGCCTTCACATTATATTACCTCTAAACCTCACAAGGTATTTAGCTTTGTTTGTTTGTTACCTTTTTTGGGGGTAGATGTAATCAGACTGAGAACACACCCACAGTGACACCACCAAATGATGGTGTCAGCGTCCTAAGTCCAGTCAGCCTGGCCCCAGAGCCTACCTGTTACTAATGGCAGCACTGTGCATTGCCTGGACGCTCTGAGTGGATCACAAGCCCACGTGAACAGACAGCTACTGCCAACACAATTCCCCACGCCGACCCGAAAACGCGGACGGGAAGACCAGCCGCCGAGGGAAGGAGCCGAGGCCCGGCTCACCTTTATTGGAAAGAAGACTTTACAGCGCGTTCCCAGGGAGTCCGAGCAGGCTCAGTGGGACAGAGGGTGGGGCACCAGCTTGTAATAGGTTCCACAGCTCGGGCACCGCTGAGCCTCGCCTTTGTGCAGCCAGAACCAGATGACAGTGCTGTTGTCCTCTTCACCTAAAACGACGAGAAGGTGGGTGGCTGA
The DNA here is from genome assembly GCA_004363535.1 of Dasyprocta punctata. Classification (NCBI taxonomy): domain Eukaryota; kingdom Metazoa; phylum Chordata; class Mammalia; order Rodentia; family Dasyproctidae; genus Dasyprocta; species Dasyprocta punctata. Next base: position 26,258 of record RJWM01019860.1, on the reverse strand, counting down.
ACGGCATCCAGCGAGAGAGGAGACTTTCAACGTTAACCTCTTTCCGTGAGACACTTTTGAGACAGAAATCAGACTGCAGTTGACATCTTAAGGGGCCAAGCTCTCCTATCTTTCAGCTCCACTGGGGGTGCTGCCTTTACCTAGGAGTAAACTAAGCTTACATCGGGGTTCTGTACCCTCTAACAAGTCTCTTGAATCCCGAAGCAGAGACCATACTGGATTTATCCTTAGTGCCTAAAGCAGTGCCAGGCACAGAAATCCTACAGTCAGTATGATCTGGATGAATCCTCTTTGTGATACACTTCCAATGAGCCAGTCTTGTTGCTGTTCCATGCCTCTTTCCAGTTAGAATGACACACAGTCACGCAACACGAGGCTTGGGAGCGTCAGAACCCTTAGACAATTTATTTATACAACTGTACTCTTTCTTCATCTATACTCTTTAAATAGTCACAGACACACACATACACAAACACACATACCCCACACGATTGGAAGTACCTTGTACACATCTTGTTCAGTAGGATTTATTAAACAAATGCACAAGAAAATAGAGATGAGGGAAAAAAATTAAGAAAATTTAAAAAAAGAAAATAGAGATGAGGTACTTACAGATGCAGCCCACTATGCGCTTGTTGGTGATGGACGGGACTAAGTTAGGGTCTTCCTTGGTGCCTGAAGTCGCCTTTGGGGCCAGTATATTGTATGGATCCTGAAATAAAAGCAGCACTGAACCAGGACGCCAAGCCACCCCAGTCCCTGCAGAGGCACAGGGCTCTGTCCCTACAAGCCGACCAGCGGGTGCTCCCGGGGGGACTCTGCTGATCCCATCCAAGCCCACAGCTCCACACAATCACAGCAAGCCGGTTTCTCCTCACCAGTCCTTTCTGAGCCGCCAGCATGACCTCTCTCTCCAGGCCGGTTGCCTGCTCTTCATCAGTGGGGATACCTCCTAAAAGAAGATACGTGAATTGTCCAGCATCGAGATTTTTTTTTTTTTTTTTTCCCGGCACCGAGGATTGAACTCACAACCTCGCGCCTGCCAGGGCAGGCGCTTAAGGCACTGAGCCAAACTCCCGGCCCTGGTTTTTTTTTTTTTTTGAGGCAGGGTCGCACTATGTAGCTCAGGCCAGCCTTGCGCTCGCGTTGTAGCCCAAGCCGGCCTCGAACTCACAACGCTCCGCCTACCTCAGCCTCCCGAGTGCTGGGATTAAAGGCGTGCGCCACCACGCCCGGCAAGCATCGAGATTTTTAAAAAAATACACACTGAAATGACTAAGATGGAAAAGGCCACAAGCAGACTTCTGTTTTAGCTTCACTGGGGGCACACAAGCTCTTCAAGGCTTCCCATCTCATGGTCGCCCGAGGACCTGCGTCACGATCCCCCAAAGTGGCAACACTCATGGAAGCATCTCTTCTCCAACCACCAAGGCCACTGTCTTAACACCTTTGGAGAAGCAGGTCGATGGTGGCTTTAAGGTCCGCGGACCTCCCGGGCCTCCCATCCCGCTGCAGCTTCCTGGACCAAGGTCACCGCACAGCCGCTACTGAGAACACTTTGGCACCGGCGTCGGTTTGGTGGGCGGCGGCGGCAGCAAGGCCCGAAATTACAAGGAGACGCCGCAGAGCCTGGGGTGCTCGGGGCCCCTGGGTGATCATGGAGCCCCAAGGAGCTGTACGGCCGCCCCGCTTTTGCTCTCCCCGCACCAACCACCCCGGGCCGGGGAGGGCAACAAAAGGCCGGACTTCGGCGTGCCCGACGGGCGAGTACCTCCAGAAGCCATGGAGCGGACCGCAGCCGCCCCACTCGGGCCGCGGGCCCTCAGGGCCTGCGCGGCCAGCGCTCCAACTCCGCGAAGTAACCTTGAAGCCATCACACCGGCGACAAACACCAGCGCCACTTCCGGAACAGGTTCTGGAGAAGGCGGGACTTCCGGGGAGGAGCTGCTCCCTTCCCTCTGCCCGCTTCTCGCGTTCTCTCCACCCTGGGCCCGCCCACACACGTGACTTCCTTGGTGGGCGGTGCTGCGCATGCCCAGCTCTGCCTCTTCCTGCACGCGCAGTCTCAGCAGCTTGGGGCGTCTAAGCGTTTTAACCAGGATATTGGTAATGTGGGTGTTCGTTTTCTGTCCCTGGGGCTCAGTATCCCAGCTTTATTAGAGTTCCTGTGTGTCTGGCTTGGTAGCCATATTCAGTAAACGTGGAGGCTACTAAAGGACGTCAAGTGCGTGTCTATGAAGGTGCTTGCTGGCCCTCAAATGACAGACTTGAGCGCGGGCTCCTGCAGACCACCGCGCTCATTGTCTGGCTTTTTCGTCGCGAAGCTGGTTCTCTGGCACTGCCTGAGCCATTGCGTACTTGTCGCGTCGGCCTACCAGAGCAGAACTTGAACTGGACGCCTGCAATCCCCGCTTTCGGGAGGCTGAGGCAGGAGGATCGTTGCGAGTTCCAGCCTGCCGGAACTAGGTAGTAGGACCTTGTTTAAAAAAAAAAAAAACAAAAACAACTTGAATGGGACGTGCCCGCAACCCTAGCGTCAGTGTCCTGTTACAGTTGTACTGGACGGTAGCCGTCCCAGCCTGAGCGGGGCATACATGGGCCCCCTCCCAGGCCCAGAGCCCTTGGTGATGTTGGGGGCTGGGGGCGCTGCACTCCGAGAGGCTGATGACCGTGGATCGTTTAGGAGGAGGAGCAGGAAGGAGAGTTACATTTGGCCGTGGCTCCCCGCTGCCCACAGGTACAACGTGGAAATTTCTTGGCAGAGCGAGCACTTGAGAGCCCTCCATCAGCTCCAAGCACGTTGTTGTCAGTACATCCCTGAGACAGACTGAGCCAAGCAGTGAATGTATTTTCCTACCGGCTGGTGATTCCCTGACGTTATGCAGTAATTGTTAAATCCTCGTTGTCCTGCAGAGGTCTGGCATAGATAGATACAGAAGGATCGAGTGACGTTTAGTAAATCTACTAACCGGGTAGAATAGACGGGATTGGCTGGGGCTATAGCTCAGCGGCACAAGCACCTGCCTGGCAAGTGCAAGGTGTTGAGTTCGATTCCCGGTACCCAAAAAAAAAAAAAGGAAAATAATAGAATACACGGGGTCAATATATAAGGCTTCTCCTGGTCCTTTGAGGCACATTGGAGAGAACTGAAGTCCCGCATGTCCCCAGCTGTCCCATATGCAGGTTATGACGTTTTCAGAAGGGCGTGGATTCCTCTGCAGGAGCACATCTGATCTCCAGAGCCCTCTCTGCCTCGAAATGACGCTCTCTACCCGGAGGCCAGCGACATCTTGTTCCTCCTTGCAGGTGGCTTTTGCTGAGCATGGCTTCCACGGTTCTCCTTCCTTACCTCCACTCAGCCCTTCCAAATTATATTGGAAAAAGTGTTCCCCAGGAATCTATAGCTGATTTGTGCCTGTGGTAGGTGTTTGGTGGGGAAGATACTGTTGGTCTGGAAAAACAGCTGGCTCAACCTTGTCTCTCTCTCTCTGACAATCATTGTCTCATTAAGGTCTCTACATAGCCCAGGCTGATCATGAACTTGCAGCAATTCTCCTGCCTCAGCTTTCCAAGTGCTGGAATTGCAGGCGTCACCCCCACCCCTACCACCCCACCCCACCCCACCCCCCCACCCCCCGCTCAAGACTCAGTCTTTGGGAAAAGGACTTGATCAAGACAGGAGTCGTGCCTTAGATGACCAGCTTCTGGGAGCTGCACACAAGTGCGTCCACGGTTCTGATTAGGCCTGCGGCAAAGGAAGCCATTTGATTTACCTGTGGTTGGAGCCTAAGTTTTGCTACCATAACCAGTTTCTTACCGGAGGATTTTGCAGGTGCTGGTCTCCCTGGGGTTGCTCAGATGGTGTGTGCCCGAGGGTTGGGGCCACCCAGCTCCATCCACGCCCTACCCACAAGGCTCCATTCAGTACAGGTTGGGCAACACTGGGCGCCTCCTGTCGTCTTTTTCCATAACCATGCACTTGTTGTAAAGTGCTAGTTTTCACTTTGTAGGATAGTTTTCACTCGTCAGAACAAATGCACAGTGCAGGAAGTCAGACAACACACACCTAAGGGAAAATGCACTCTGTTCCTTTCTCTAGCCTGGGATTTCTCAGCCCCAGGACAACCGACTCCTTGGGCCTGGGAATTCCTTGTGGGGAAGCAGTGAGGCTCCCTGCCTGTGTGTAGCATATCACAGGGCTTCCCTGGCACTGCCCTGTGAGCCTGAAAATGTGGCCCACACCTGCAAGCCCAGCACTCGGGATGCTGAGGACTAAGATCGCCATGAGCGCCCAGCCTGGGCTACATAGTGAGTTCATGGCCAGCCTGGACTGCGTGGCAAGACCCTGTCTCAAAACAGAAACCACCAAAAATTGAAATTTGTGTACAGAATACAAATACAACTTACTGTAATTTTTTTAACTTAATAAAGTATTTTTGAACATCCCCACAGGTCAAAACATAGATCTAACATCATATACAGTGGATCCTTAACTTACAAACTCAGTTCGCTCATGCGGGCTGACTGTAGCTCAAGTTGGTTGTAAGTCAAGACTGTTTTTCCTATAAGAAATAATGGAAATACCCATAATGCATTCCTAACCTCCCAAAGCACCACTTTGCCTACATTTTTCATAATAAGAAAGGGTTGTATAATGTGCATAACTTACCAGAAACACCAATAATTTTCCTAGTGTGTTCACCAAAAATTTATAAAATGTGCCTGGTTTACCAGAAACAACAATTTCACACTGTACTCACCATTCAAGTTGACACCTTTGGCTTGCAGGAGTGGGTGACACAGAAGGTGATTACTGCGTGGAAGCGGAGTCCCCACCCATAGGAACATCAGGAATCCGGCTCTCTGCTGTCCTTTCTCTCCTCGGGGGAGTCTGTAGCCCACTAGGACCTGCTGCGGGCTCACTAGGGCTCAGCCTTTTCAGAACTAAAAACTGATCTAAGGTTCCGTGTTTCTGTCTTCAGCACTGTTCTATATAGTATAACGTAGCCCTGTCATTAAGCAGGTGAATGCAACGATCGGCTGTTTCTCTGCTGGGTGGGTCTTCTCCACAAATGTTTGAGGCTCTGTGCATTTTTTCAGGCTTTTTTTTATTTCCGAAGAAGAATTTGCTGCACTGATTGTTGATTCTCCGCCTCCTCAGATAGCGCCTCAGCTGCTATTCTCTGTGGCTCTACCAGAAGCTGCCGAAGTCCCACTGCAGACGGTTCCTCCCAGGGTTCCTCCACCCGTTCCCAGCATGACCACTGTCTACCTGCAGATCTGTGGACTCCGCTACAGTGACAGTGTCATAAACCGCAGGGTCAACTGAAGGCTCAGGCTCCTCTACACAGCCTTCGAAGTCCCTTCTGTACACTTTTAGACCACACTGTCTTCCAGGCAGATCTCAGTGTCCTTAGAGAGACACTGGCCCAGGGCTTCCCTGTGAACCCCACACAGAAAAGGAGTTGTAACGTTCCTTCTGAAACTCCTTAGGGGTTACATCTGTACCTGAGACCATCTGGAAACACTTGAGGAACAGTTCCTTGGTGTGGAGCTTCTCAAAGTTAGCTATAACCTGCCGGTCCATAGATTGCAGGAGGAGTCGTATTAGGTGGGAGGAACTCAGCTGAGGGCCTTGGGAATTCTTCAGCCGGGTCTTCTTCCAAATCTTGTGGGCGAGCAGGAGCACTGGCCATGATGAGGAGAGCCTCGAGTGGTAAACCTGTGTCCTCTAGTTATTTGTTAATAGTAGGACAGAAAACCTCTCTGATCCACTCAAGAAAAAATACTCTTGTTACCCAGGCTTTTGCGTTAGATATCCACACAACCTCTAGCCCCTTCTTCATGACTTCATGTTTTCTGAACGCTCAGGGGATCTCAGAGTGATAAACCAAGCAAGGCTGTATCACGAGGCCACCACTCGCATTGGCACAGAGCAGTCCGCATGGCCTGTCCTCCACAGGCTGGCGGCCTGGCATTTTCTTCTCTTCCTGGGTAACTGTGTCCCCCCGGGCGTTTTCTTCCAGAAGAGGCCAGTTTCACCCCCGCACCAAGCTCGGGAAAGGGCAGAGGGAAGCTGAAGGGAAAAGCGGTCAGTTAGGGACATCAATCCCCGGTCACGCGGCTCAGCGCTGATGTCACTGGCTCACACGGTCCCTGCTCCCTCCTGCAGTGGTACCCAGTGTGCTTGACCATTTGTCCTCGGCTTTTCCTTCCCAGGGATTTAGCGCTTCCTGGGGGTGTGGGTCGCCACGACAGGCTTGTGCCCTGGAGCTTCCCGCACCCTCAGCCCTGCCCACCGAGAATTTCCCTGAGGAGACAGGCCACAGGGACTCACTCAGGCTCAGCCAACATCCCGTTCCCTTGTCCTCCTCTCCAGCTCTGCCCTCCAGTCTTCAGGGAAGCGGCCCCTGCAGGCCTGCCTTGCCACGGCCCTGTGTCTGCCAGATCAACTCCATCCTGGGGCCTCAGGGACACTGAGTATCATGGCCCATTTTCTGATGCTTTCACAAATCCACACGATTTGTTAGAAGGTTTAAGCCAGGTGCAATGGCACATGCCTGTAGTCCCAGACTCAGGAGGCTGAGGCAGGAGGATCGCCATGAGGTCAAGGCCAGCCCGGGCTATCTAGTGAGGCCCTGTGAGCTCACAGGTGCAGACATGGAAGACTGTGGAGCTGGGTCCTGTCTGGCTTTGGTGAGGCCCCTGTGGTGAATGGGATTATTATAGTCAGCTAAGTTAGACCAAAATTAACGGACAGGCAGATGGGGATGGGGCCTTGAGGGTGCAGAGGATGAAAACACTTGAAAAGTGTGACTGAAGGCGCATCTGAGGAAGGTCAGGCTCAAGATGGAGACGCAATGGCCAGGCCCCCAGGCCTCCCTAAGAGGTAAACAACAACTTGAGATGATGCTGTGATCAGGACTCCCCGGTCAAGTCCAGATGGGCATCAGACACCAGGGTGGGTGGCCAGAACATATCAATTCCTCTTTCCAAAAAATGCTTCGCTCTTCCTGTGTTAGAAGTTAGAGATGAGCTGATGTTCACAATGCTCCCTGTATACTACGAGCCCCGCATCCCTCTCAGATCAGGATTAGCTGGGACCGTGATCCTGCCAGTTGATGGGAATGTGACCCACGTGGTTCCCACCTTGTGATTTTGCTCTATGAAACATGCTTGAAGAGCCCCTGTAGCAACCCCTTCAAGGCCCCCTCCTGTCTCTCAGGAGCTTTCGCGTAATAAACCTTTCCTACTCCTAACCTCCTTGGAATTCATTCTTCAATATTCGGGGGGCCCAGACTAAGCACATCGGACATCTGACAGGTTGGGAGTTATTTTTCCCTGTCACGGCTTGGAGACCACAGTGAGATCTTTGGAAGGAGGTGAACGTTTGCTTTTGTTATTAGCCAGTGCAGGGGAGGGGGTAGGGTGCTTTTCCTGGAACAGCACAGAGGCTGTGGTAGAATGGGCAAGTTTAACATCATAAAAGAAACAAGCCAAGAGCCATCCCTGTACCTGGGTGTAAATCTCACTGACTGACAGGAAGTGGTAGTTCCACATTCTAAAACCAGCCCATAAGACAGGCAGGTGTAAGGAAAGCCTAGGACAGGTACTATGTCAGTTTACAATTCCTGGTCCCCAAAAGCCAAGGATGTTGTATATGTTTTCATGTATCACTTAGCCGTTTGCATTTCTTCCTCTGACAGGTGCCTGTTCACTTCATTTGCCCATTTTTTTGATTGGGCCTTTTATTTCAGGTGATGTGGTTTGTTTTTTTTTTTTTTTTTTTTTGAGTTCTTTATATATTCTAGATATTAGTCCTGTATATGAGGAACAGCTGGCAAAAAATTTTCCCATTCTATATGTTTTCTCTTCACTCTATTAATTGGTTCCTTTGCAGTCAGAAGTTTTTAATTTGATATAAGTTCATTTATTGTTTTTTGCTGTTATTTCTTGTGCAATTGTGGTTCTATTTAGGAGATTCTTTCCTTCACCTATGACTTAAGTATTTTACACAAATAAACACCACTGAAATCCAAAAGTTAGTAACTATCATAAAAAATTGTATTCCAATAAATTGGAAATTTTGAAGACATGGACAAATTCCTAGAGTCATAGAAATTACCAAAGTTAACCCAAGAAGAGACAAAAATACTGAACAACTCAATAACAAGCAATGAAAATAAGAGGGATAAAGAATCTACCAATTAAAAAAAGCCCAGTATGTGATGAGTTCACTGCTGAATTCTACAAAACTTTTAAGGATATTAACTGTCCTCCTCAAACTCTTTAAAGAAATTAAAAGGACAGAGTACTTTCAAATTCATGTATGGAAGTCAACATTCCTCTGATTCCAAAACCAGATAAGGACCCAACTAAAAATGAAAACTACAAGCCAGTCTCCTAAATAAACATATATGCAAAAATCTGCAACAATTATTATCTAATACAATGCAGCTCATCATCAAAAAGATCATACATCGTGACCAAGTAGGTTTCATCCCAGGAATGCAAGGATGGTTCAACATACACAAATCAACATCATATAAACACATCACAGAAACAGAAACAAGGTAAAAAAAAAACCACATGATCATATCAATCAATGCAGAAAAAGCTTTTGACAAAACCCAACACCCCTTCATGATAAGAACCCTGAAAAAAAAAGGGGGGGAGCTATATCCACCTGTATCTGATTTTGTTAAAGCTCCTCAAAGGGAAATATCTCATGCAGGAGATGGGTGGAGAATTTGGTCCACGTCCATGCATCCTTCACTGTCTGATCTCAGACAATCCAAACAAAGTCTGGGGAAGTTTTCAGATAATCCTGATGAGTACACTGAGGTCTTTAGGGAACTTGTTCAGACCTGTGACCTGGACTGCAAACACATAATGTTGCTCTTAAATCAAACATTGACTTCTAGTGAGAAACAAACAGCATTACAGGCTGCAATTACATTTGGAGATGAACATATTACTGCTAGTTTTTAAAGACCAGAAGAAAGACAAGGGGAACAGTCAGTCCCTAAAGAAGCCCAGGCAATCCCTATACCAGATCCCTACTGGCTCGCCAACCAGATGAGAGACTGTATTAAGAAACATTTTCAAACTTATAGCCTTAAGGCCTAAAAAGGACAAAAACTAAGCCCATTGATTATGTTAAATTATCTACTATTAACTGTTGGTTCTCTGATGTGTGAGAGAGAAAAAGAAAAAACAGAAAGGAAGAAAAGAGGCTTTTATTGCGGGCACGGGAGGGCTGCCACGAAGGGAGGCAAGCACACTGGAAGGGTCACGAAAAAAAAGCGCTGCCTTTATTTGAAATTGACAGAGGGGGTGGAGTTAAAGGGATGGGTAGAATGACCTATTGCCAGCTGATTGGAAGAACCTTGGCGCGATCGCAAAAAGCCAGAGATTTAACTTGGCTTGGTGAGAAAAATGCAGGGAGGCGCTGTCTAGCGCCATGTTAACTCGCACGTGGGGAAAAACCCGTCATTAATCAAGAAAAAAATGACAACTCCTTGCCTTCATAAATCGTGTACGGGGCCAGGGATATAGCTCAGTGGCACAGTGCCTGCTTGGCAAGTACAATGTGGTCCTGAGTTCAATTCCCAGTACCAATAAATAAATCATTTACAAGAGGCCTTGATGAAATACACGTCCATGCCCCTCACTCAGTACAAGGACACATTATTTATTACCCAGTCAGCCTCAGACATTAAGAGAAAACTACAGAAGATGGCTTTTGCTGCAGAGAACTCAATGTTCTACATTTTATAATCGAGACTGGGAAGAGGCCAAGGGGAGAACACAGAGACCAGGAGAAAACAGCTGCCTTGACTACAGCCTTAAAAGGAGTAAACTCTGAGGCTCCAAGAAGAGCTCAGCGACTAAATCCCACTGCTACAGCTGCGGGAAGCCAGGCCATCTTAGGAGGGACAGGGACAAGAACCACCACGACAAGAGCCACACCCCGTGTGCAGCAGTGACCGCTGGAAGTCAGACTGCACCCTTAGATGACAGCTCATCCTACTGGCTGGTCCAGGCACTCGTCACCCTCTCCCTCTGACCAGACTGTCACCTCTGTGGAGGGGCCCCGGAGTGCCCACTGCAGAGGGAGAAGAGACCAGCCTGCTGCTGGGAACCAGAGCCAGCCTTTGGTCTGTCTTCTGCCTCCTGCTCTTCCTTCCTGCCTTCCTTCCAGGAGTCACTGGGGAGGAGGGGGTTTGCTGTTTCTCATAACGTTTAGGCTGTGACTAGGATGGCTTTCTCTTCTCCCATTCGGTTTTGGTCATACCTGAAAGTCCAGTTTTCCTCCTGGGGAGAGATAACTTACCTTGTTTGAATACCTACACGCATGCAGATCAGGTATTCAGCCTCCCTCCCCTGGACACAGAAATAAATCCTAAAATATGGGCAACTAAAGAGCAAACCAGGGGGCCAGGGATATAGCTCAGTGGCACAAGCGCAAGGTTGTGAGTTCCATCCCTGGTACAAAAAAAATAAAAAAATACACAGATCAAACCAAGAGAGTAGTAAGAGCCACTCCAGAGCAAATGCCCCCGAAGGATCCCATTACTTTTCCTCACCAGAGACCATACCCTCTGAGACCTGACGTGAAAAAGGACTATTGCCTGTAATCAACAGCCAAGGGCACAGGGCCTACTGACACCTTGGGCAGCCCTTGCACCACTCCAAACCTGCAAGTCCAAAAACCCCACGGACAGCGGAGGTCGGTACAGGATCTTAGACTGGAGAATGAGGCAGTAGTGCCCATCCACCCAACGGCACCCAACCGGTACACTCTGCCCTCCCGGGTCCCTGAGGATGCCGGCTGGTTCACAGTGTCAGGTTTAAAGGGCGCCTCCTTTTGCATTCCTTTACGTCCAGATTCCCATTTTCTTTTTATCTTTGCAAATCCTCACGACCAGGCTTCTCAGCTGACTTGGACAGTGCTGCCTCACGGGTTCAGAGAAGTCCTTGTTTTTCCGGATCAGCGCTTTCCCATGACTTGGTTCATTTTTAATTTTCCCAAGTAGCAGTCCTGCGATCTTTAGATGATGTCCTGCCATGCCCCCCACACCTCAGAAGAGCACTCCAGCCAAGATTCATGCCCTGCTGAATTTCCTAGCAGAGAGAGGTTACAGGGTCTCTAGGTCTAAGGCACAACTTTGTAGCCTGGAGGTAAAATATTTGGGCCTCAGCATATGTAAGGAAAAAAACCTCAAAAACTAGGAGAAGAAAAAAATTAAACTGATGTTTTCCTTCCTGCAGCTCAAAACTGTAAAACAGCTAAGGAGAGTCCCGGGAATTACAGGCTTTTCTGCCTTTGGATGACAGGATGTAGTGAGATCGCGTGATCTCTTTACCAGTTCTTCAAGAAATGTCAGCTGGAAATGCATACCTGTAATTCCAGCACTCAGGAGGCTGAGGCAGGAGAACTACCATGAGTCTGAAGGCAGCTGAGCTACATAGTGAGTTCACGACCAGCCTCAAGCATAGCAAGAGTCTTTCTCAAAAGCGAGCGAGAGAGAGAGAGAGCCCAGAAGGCAGACACCCGTATTTTAACCAGGGCACCTGATCCCCAAATTGCATTCTAGAAGGTCAACCAAGCGCTTCTGAACACCCCAGCCCTGTGCCTCCTGGCAGGAGATGGCTCCAATCCACATCGAGGAAGGCTGGCCCGGCCTTGGGAGCGCTTCCGCAGGATCAGGGACCTGCCCAGCAGCTCAGGGGGCACCCAGACTGACCTCAGGTGACAGACTCCCTGCGTGTGCCCCTCACAAGGCGGCAAGACTTCTTTCCTCCAAAGGGAGTCTCTGGCTATCACACCACCAGCTTCTTAAATATCAGGCCCTACCCTGAAGTAAAAACCGGCTGCTCCTGGAACCCCGCCACCTTTCTACCAGAAAAGGCGGACACTGAGGCACAAAGACCTGGCTGCAAACAGGCGATTCTCCACATGCTCGCAGCCAGGGGGCTTCGTTAGGCCCACCCCTGACCGAGCCCGGTGTGAGCCTCTTTCGCAATGGCAGCTCCTTGGTGCAAAATGGCACAAGAAAGGCGGGGCGCGCCGCAGTGAGGACATCAGACACTCGCAAGCTCCTCACCGGCCCCTGGGACTGGCGCCCAGCCGGCAGAACTCATAGCCCTGCCGAGAGCTGTGCACCTGCATGAAGGACAGAAGGTCGGCCTCTGTGCTGATTCAAAGTCGGCTGCCCTTGCTGTACGCCCATGCAGCAACATGACGAGAAGAACTATCTAACAGCCAATCGATCACCCACACAATATCTCCAGGAGAGAGATGAACTTTTATTGTCCGTCTATCTGCCCTCCAAGGTGGCAATAACTTACTGTAGAGGGCACCAAAAAGGAGGTGACGAGGTATCCCAAGGCCACCAGCTGACTGACGCAGCTGCAAAAGAAGCTGCTCCAGGGCTCCCCCGCCGGGTCTCCCTGATTTAGGAAGGGTCCCTTGATCTCACTCCCCGCTAACAGTCTCAGTCAGAAATGGAATGGGCGAGCCAGGCATGGTGGCGCACACCTGTAATCCCAGCACTTGGGAGGCTGAGGCAGAGGCAGAAGGATCGTCATGAGTTCGAGACCAGCCTGGGCTACAAAGTGAGCTCAAGGCCAGCCTGAACTGCATAGTAAGACCCTGTCTCAAAAAGACAAAAAAATAAAAAATAAATAAATAAATAAAAAAGGAACAGGCTGTCTCCCGAGTGTCACTTCCTTCCATCTGGACGGTACAGCTGGAGGATGGTAAAGTGTTCCTTCCTGGTGCTAATTGATGGAGAGTGATTAACCCTTTACATCAAATCTTTCCAGTGCGGGGAGACAAGACCCAGCAGATGCCCTCGAAGTTATTCATAGGAAAGGGACTCTCTCAGAGAGTTAAGACCCATAAACTCTCCCCCCAAAACAATCCTCTTAACCAAACCATAGCCCCCCGAGGCATGCAGGAACAGGGTAGACAGCCTGGAGAAGATATGCAGCCTGAGTTCGCCCATAGGCCAGAAAGCAAGGGAATCCAATACCTGCTGGTCGGCATAGATACTTTTACTAACTGTGTTGAGGCCTTCCATTCTAGAATAGAAAAAACATGAGAGGTAGTAAAAGTTTTGGCCTCAGAAATCATCCTCAGATTCAGATTTCATTTACTGAATGATAATGTAATGGGACCTTTTTTTTTGAGACAGGATCTCACTATGCAGTTCAGGCTGCCCTTGAGCTCACAGCAATCCTCCTGCCTCAGCCTCCCACGTGCTGGCATTACAGCTGTGCACCACCATTCCCAGTGCCGAGCCTTCTTTTATTTTTATTTATATTTATTTATTTATTTATTTATTTTTTGGTACCGGGGATCAAACTCACAACCTCACTCTTGCCAGGCAGGCACTTACGCCGCTGAGCTAAATCCCCAGCCCTATTTTTTGAGACAGGGTCTCACTATGCAGTTCAGGCTCGCCTTGAACTCACTTTGCAGCCCAGGCTGGTCTCAAACTCACAATTCTCCTGCCTCTTCTTTTAAAGCAACAGTCACACAGAGTGCCCGTCCCTTAGACACTTGGCATCATCTATCACTTTCGCTGTGTGTGGAGACCACACTCAACAGGAAAGGTAGAAAAAATGAACGAGACACCTTCACGAAATGGCCCAGGAAACCCACCTACAGCAGCTCAATTTACCACCTTCGCTCTTATCAAAGGGAGAAATACACCTCAGACTCCAGGCCTCCGTTGTACAGATGCCCTCGTCTCACTAATGATTTTCTCTTTGCTGGAGAAATAAATGCCTTGTGAAAAGATGTCACCTCCCTGGATAAGTTCCAGCACATTCTTAAACAGCTCCTGGACGCTCTGTCTAAAGAGAAGGGAAATGCCACGTTCCACCCAGAGATTTAATGCTGGCGAAGTCTCGCATCTCACCAGCAGCATCCCCGGGACCAGCTTGGGAAGGGACTGCCACCCGCAGCTGCCCAGGTCTCGGGCCTCCGCTCCCAGATACACCACACTTGACTCAAGCCCTGGGAGTCACAGATGGTTCCTGAGTGTGAGCAGCCACCCGGACACTCCTGTGAGCCCGCAGAAGAGGTAAAGTCCTTGTTCGAAAAGAAAATGGGGTCTTCAGATAAGTAACCTAAGACTATTACCCTGAGCCCTTCCACCAGTCACTTTCATTCCCTTCTAGCATGGGTGCAGAAATAGAGTCTTACCACAAGCATCTTGGTGGCCATGTGGCCTACTTCTCTTGCCAGGTACCGCAGGCCTCCCTAGCTGGGGGCCCCCATTTCCAGGAGACAATTACAATGAGGTACAAGACTATACTGAGCTGGGGATATAGCTCAGCGGCACTGCACCTGCCTGGCAAGCGTGAGGTTGTGAGTTCAATCCCCAATATGAAAAAAAAAAGGAGGACCCTGAGGAGCCAGGGGGACGCTCAGCAGTTCATAGTTCAGCCCACTGTTATAGGGTAACCAAGGGGCCTGTAACCTCCACCCCTCATGACCCTGGATACAATCTGGTTTTTTTCTGAAAATACCACTGAAGCCTCTCTATGGGCTTTAGTAGAACCCCTAGCCATCGAGAGTAAGGGGTGGCTGGGGATACAGCTCAGTGGCACAGCGCCTGCTTGGCAAGAGCAAGGTCGTGAGTTCGATCCCCAATACCAAAAAAAAAAAAAAAAAAGCCAGGCGTGGTGGTGCACATCTGTAATCCCAGCACTTGAGAGGCAGAGGCAGGAGGGTCACCATGAATTTGAGACCAGCCTGGGCTACATAAGCAAGTTCAAGGCCAGCCTGACTAGCAAAGTGAGATCCTGTCTCAAAATAAATAAATAAATAAATAAAGTAAGGAACCTATCGTGAGAGCCAACAATCCTAGTTAGCAAGACAGCCACTTTCAAATATGCAGTGATTACGCAGAGTTGACTCCTACTTCAGGATGCCTTAGTCAAAGTCCCACTTACGTTGGGAGCAAAGAAATTCCTCCTGCTCCCACTGGCCCATCGCTACTAAAGACCTGTGGCGAGCAGTCCCAAGCAATGTGCATACAGCATAATTTTACAGGTTGAGGACTGGTTAGCAACAGACTGGCTTAATCACCCCGGGATTAGACGGGGGACCCCTCCCAGTTGCATTTACTGGTCCTGAGGAACCAGTTTGTGACCCTAGCTGCCCCCGGGGTGGACAGAGAGATGCACGCTGGGATTTGTGTGGCTACAGGCAGGAGCGTCCAAATTACTGATCGACCCGTAAACTTATCCCATCTACAACATGGATGGTCTGGGAGGATTTCACCGGTGCAATCATTTGACAGCTATCTTTAGATGTCACACTCAGGCCCTGATTATCTACACTCAGTGGGCCTTAAATGATTGGGCTCTCTCTTCTAACTAAAAGAGCCAGATGAATGAGGAAGGAGGGGACCGTGTGCCGTCATGAAGGCCGAGTATAAATTCCCGATCCTTCCGCTGACATCTCCATGGCTCTCCAAGGTGTTAGATGACAGGTTAAGGCCACATCAGATGCCGAAGCTCCCTGGACCTTCTCCTTACCCCTTTTCGGGAGACCACCACCGCCTCTTCCCGGTCTTATTAGTCAGGGCTCCCTAGAGTACCAGATCTAACACGGTACACACCGGATTGACAAGGCAGGCTTACGGTGGGGTCGGCTCTGCCTCTCCGTGTTACACGTTCAAGCAGCACTCGTTAATGGACCCTCCTAGATATTTAAAATGGCAAGAGTTCTCCCAAAAACAGAGGCCATGGGATGCCATCAACCTCAGTATTCCTTTTGACAACTGGAAGTCAGAGGAATGAAGCAGCCCAAACTCCCGGAAGAACTCATCAGAAGCAGGAAGTGGCACTTAGCACGTGGGAACTCTTTGCCAACGCACCCCAGCACCAGGGGGCTGCCTGCCTGCTTGTCCTAGCTGGGCCCCAGAAGGGGTCCCTCGAGGACGGAAGCGGATGGAGACGCTGCTGGGACGCTGTGGCACAGCCTTGTTCAGTTCTGCTGTCCTCCTGTCCGCGGCACCAGGCAGAAGGGTACTGCTTGGTTGTGCACGATGCCAATTCAGACATCATTGTCCAGAGCCATGGGGCTGGCTTTTCACTGAGGACAGGGCTGGCTTGAAGCTAAGGTGGGACAAGGCACACCTGTCATCCCAGTACCCAGGAAGCTGAGGCAGGCGGATGGCGCAGCTCCCGAGGTAGGTTGGTGTTCACCTACAATCCCAGCTACTCAGAGAGGCCAGCCTGAGTAACTAGGCAAGACCCAGCATCAAGATAATTTTAGCTGGGCATGGCGGCACTATCCTGTCATCCCAGCCCTCTGAGAGGCTGAGGCAGGAAGACTGAAAGTTCCAATCTTAGCCTTAGTGACTTAACCAGACCCTGTCTCAAAATAAAAATTCAAAGGGGCTGGGGATGTAGCTCAGTGTGAAGGCACTGGGTTTAATCCCTGAAGGGGGTTGCCCAGCTCGACACCAGGTGCAAGGCTGGGGTCCAACCTGTGTGTGCGTTGAGCAAGAATCCCAGGACCCGCAAGCCCTAAAGCAGGCACACACACCCGTGAGTTTGCATATTGTCACCCAGGAGGGCTCCATTGTCCATGTAAAATGTGAACAGTTCATCATGGGTGACTTTAGGAGCAGAGTGCTGCACACATGCACACACACACACACACACACACACACTCATACACACTCTCATAAACACATGCTCACGACTGTAAGGGTTTAACTTTGTGGGGTTTTTCGATTGTTTGTTTGTTTTGGTATCAGGACTTGAACTCAGGACCTCGCACTTGCCAGGCAGGCACTATGCCACTGAGCTACATCCCAGGCCCGTTTGTTTGTTTTGAGACAGGGTCTCACTATGCAGGTCAAGCTAGCCTTGAACTCACTACGTAGCCCATACTGCCCTCGAATGACAGATGTATGCCTGTATGCCCAGCTAGTGGGCTTTTGTTTCTATTTTTATTTATTTATTTTTATTTATTTATTTTTTTGCTTACCACGCCCAGCCGGGGCTCAAGCTTGGACCGGTCCTACTCGCAGGCCATCCAGTGGCCATGGCTGGCCCCAGCGCACGTGGTCTTGCCCTGCGCTCGCCTGCCCTGCCGTCCTCGGAAGCCGCGTCCCAGGCGACGGCCGCCGGCGGTCTCCGAGCTCCGAGCCGCCTCCAGGGGGCGCCGATGCGCGCAGCGTGGGACGCACGTGGGTGGGCACGCGGCCCAGCACGTGCAGGGCCTGAACTGCTGGCGGCCGCGGGCGGGGCCCTCGCTCTGGCGTCTGCGCAGGCCCGGTCCCTGTCCCCGCACAGGCCCACTTCCGGTCCGCGTCCTGCCGGCTGCCGTCTCGGCCGAAGGCTGTCAGGTGCGGGCCTCGACTGCCCACTGGGCCCGGGATCCCGGTGCAGGTGAGGACCCGAGGCGGAGGACCCTCCGGCCGCCGCGCTAGCCGGGCCCGTGTAGCCCCAGGACTCGGGTGCGTGTCTGCGCCGGCGTTCACGGACTCTGTGGTTTTATTTTGTTTCGTTTTTTGAGGCAGGGTGTCGCTGTGACGATTAGGCCAACCTTGGACTCACTAGGTCCCCCAGGCTGGCCTTGAAATCGCAGCGATCCTCCTGCCTCAGCGGCCTGAGTGCTGGGATGAGAGTGTGCACCGCCACACAGGGCTCGCTTGTGGGCTCCATGGTCCTGAGTGCGCGTGGGTTTTCCCCTGAGCCCGGCATACGGGGCCCAACAAGGCAGCCCTCCAGGTATACCAAGGCCCGATTGGGAGGTGGATGGTGTTGGTGGACACGGCTTGTGGTGGCCCCTGCCTGACATCTTCGCTTCAACGGCCGGGTCGGAGGCAGGCACTGGGATCTGACTTGTTTTGTTTTGTTTTGGTTTTTTCCGCGGAACTGGGGCTCAAACTCACAACCTCACACCTGCCAGGCAGGCACTTAGCCAAACTCCCAGCCCTGGTTTTTGAGGCAGGGTCGCACTATGTAGCTCTGGCTGGCCTTGTGCTCGTGTTGTAGCCCAAGCGGGCCTCGAACTCACAACGCTCCTCCTACCTCAGCCTCCCGAGTGCTGGGATTAAAGGCGTGCGCCACCCTGCCTGGCTTGTGTTTGTTTTTTTAATGTACTGTTTTGATAGCTCTTCATTTCCTTTTCCAAACATTTTTATTTTCATGGTAGTTACCCCGAAGATTATAAATTACATCTTAAATGTATAACACGTTCATTTGAGTCGATAGCAATTTAGCTTCAGTAGTGTACAAAAGCCGCCTCGACAACTTTGGCCCGCCCCTTAGATTTTTGTTGTCACAAATTACATCTTTATACATTCCACATCCATTAATATAGTTGTTTAATTATTAGCTTGAGTATCTGTATTTTGTGGGGGTTTTTGCTTTGTTTTGTTTTTGAAAGAAGTTCTTGCTCAGTTGCCCAGACTGGCCTGAAATTTGTGACCCTCCTGCCTCAGCCTCCCAGGTGTCTGGGAATCCCAAGTAGTGCTCTCCTCCTTTGGTGTCGCCTGGTGTCTAGACAGCAGCAGACAGGGGGCACCATGGCTCTGTGTCCTGTCCGCAGGCTTCGCTTCCGGAAGGTCTGACGCCCACCACGATGGAGACAGCTGAGGACCTATTCCCCGGCGACTGGAGCCCACCGCCCATCGAGTTCCTAAACCGCAGGCCTCCGCAGGCCCCGCACAGCGCCCAGGGCCGAAGGAGGGGTGACACAGGGACATCGGCAGAGGGGTCGGAGCTGCAGCCCACAGCCGGGGACCCAACAGTGGGCCTGGCCAGCCAGAGCCAGGGAGCAGCCACCCCGGAGCCCGGTGCCCACGGCTCGGTGAGCACCGCCACCCTGGCCTCCGCCCCAGCCTCCGCCCTGGCCTGCCCCGTTCTGTCTCCCCCTGTCACTCACCCAAGCTGCACCCCTCTGCCCCTCTACAGCCACCTCCCTGCGACCATCCTGTGGGTCCCAGCTCCTAACACCTAGCGGCAGGCGGCCAGGGGTGGCATCCAGTTCAGTGCCTCCTCTGCCTGGATCCCTCAAAGCCTCCACGAGAGAGGTTGGGATCGTGGTGACCGAGTCCCTGCTGGGCTGGGCACAGAGACTCGGGCTGACCCCGGTGACTCAGTGGCCGGGGTCCTACGTGGAAGTGTCAGGGATGGACTTTCTGCAGGGAGTGCGCTCCTGGAGAGAAGTGGAGCATTTGGGTATAGAGGCCCAGGAAGTGTATTCTGAGAATATGGGGTCAGAGCAGGGCGTGGTGGTGCACACCTGTGACCCAGCACTCCAGCGGCTGAGGCAGGAGGGCCTCTGTGAGTTCCAGCACAGCCTGGGCTACAAAGAGAATTCAAGGCCAGCCTAGACTACATAGTGATACCCTGTCTCCAAAAAATCAGTGATAATAAATAAACTAACTTAAGTGTAAAACATCAAAGCAGTGCCCACCAGAGTCCGCTGTGGGGAGGAACTGGGTGGCTGGGATGGAGGTGCAGGACAGAACACCTTCCTTTTCTTTGATTTTTTTTCCCTCTGCCATGTGAATGTGTTATCGCTCCAGAAAAGTAAACACAATAGATCAAGGGCTTGCTTGTTTATTTGTTTTGAGACAAGGTTTTTCTGTGTAGCCCAGGATGACCTTCAACTCATGGCGATCCTCCTGCCTCAGCCTCCCGGTTGTTGCTCCACCATGCCCAGCGACCAGGGTTTATTTTAGTCCAAACCTTTCCTTCTCCTTGTCCTCTGACTTCCTTCTCTCTCTTCCCTGATTCATGTCTCCAGTGCGGCCCCTGGGACTCTAAGAGCTACGTCAACTCCTTAGCTTCCTTACTGCGGGAGCAGAGGTGAGTGAGGGCCCAGCGCCGCTGCTCATTTCTTTGGGACTTGCGGCAGCTTTAGGACTGAGCCACTTCCTGTCCACGTGGAGCAGCCTTGCCCACCGAGACACAGCAGCCCGAGCTCGGGCTGATCCCGAGCTCTGGGAAGAGGGTGGCATCTCCGTGGGGCAGGGGCTCCCGGGTTCCCAGGGCGACAGGGCGGACACGCCGGCCCCCTCTCCGCTCGGCCTGCACACTGCCTGCTGGTGCAGAGTCAGGGCGGTCCTGCAGAGGGACACAGCCTCCTTGTGGGCACACGAGGCACCAGCCACTGCTGCAGGCCTGTCCCCTGCCCCGACACCGCACCGCCGGCCTGGATGGGGGCCGGGCTGGAGCACACCCCCACCCCGGAGGCGCGGATCCAAGGACGCCGGTCAGAATCGCAAGGGTTCCTGTCCCCATCCGTGCTTGGCCCTTGCCCGCCAGCGCCCCCCAACCCCATGCCTCCTCTGAACCTTTTCTTTTTCAGTTTTTTCTTTGTTTTCTTTCCTTTCCTGTTTCATCCCCTTTCCTTACCGTCTCTTTTTTTTCCCCTCAGTAGTGGAAATTGAACCCAGGCTAGTTTGTTTGTTTTTGAGGTAGAATCTTGCTAAGTTGCTCAGGCTAGCCTTACACTTAAAATCCTCCTGCCCCAGCCTCCGGTAGCTGGGCTGACAGCTGTGTGCCACCCCGCTGGGCTTCCTCGGGCTCTGACTGGTCTGGAGAGTTCTGTGGTTTGACGTCTTCCTCCATTTGTGTGTTTTTGTCCCCCAGTAGATGGCGCGTCTTTTGCGGTGCCGGGTGCTGTGCTGTGTGTTTAGTGGGTGCTGGGAAAGCGGGTGCTGGCCCAGCAGGCGGGAGCCGAGGGCGCTCACGGCGCCTAAGCAGCCGATTTGCTCCTGGTGAGAGCGCCACCTCCCTGCCGCAAACTGTGTGGCGTCTTCTTTCTTCCTTTTTTTTTTCCTTTTTTTTTCCCCCTGGAGCCCAGGACACCGCCCGGCACACCGTGTGCTAGGCGGGGCTCTGCCTCTGAGCTGTCCAGCAGCCTAGGTCCCTTCTGAGGACCCGGATCTGTCAGTTTGCGCCCCCTTGAGCTCATTTCTCCCTGATCACGTCTTGCTCCGTGTGCAGCCACACGGGGGCGCACTCTTGGCCCGAAGGTGGGGAGAGCCCCCAGGTGGCCTTGAACCTGGCAGGACCAGAGGGGTTTTGGAGGATGGGGGTGGCGGGGAGGCCAAGCTGGGCCGCCGGGGTGGCAGGGACAGGTGTGCTCTCCTTGGCACTATGGTGAGCGGGACGTGTGCAGGGGGATGGCCGGAATGCTCCAGGGGACAGGCGGCAAACTCAGGAGCGCGGGGTGTGTGGCGGGAGCTCTGAGCACCCGGAGATGCTTTCCCTGAGTGAGGGGAGCGGGGGAGCGTGGGGGAGGAGGACCAGGGCTCCCGCTGGCCGGCCATATGCCCGGGCATCAGGGGCGCTGCCGTGGGGAAGAGGCACACAGACGTGGGCAGGTGGCATCGAAGGCCTCGCCAAGCCTGGAGCCGTCAGGTCAGCGGCCGAGGGGCGCTCTGAGAGCCAGGTGGGCCAGGGCTGGAGCCGGGGAACAGGGCTGGGGAGGGCCCGGGGCTCACGGCAGCCTGCGGTAGCAGGACAGGGGCTTGGGGCCCACTTGGGGTCTGCAGGGCACGGAGGGCAAAGAAAATGAGCAGGGAGGAGGCTCTGCCTGGGCACGGGTGGGGTCTGGGCTGCGGCAGAGCGGCAGAGGTGCCGGGAGGCCTGGGCGCGGTGTCCCCCGGCACAGGGAGCAGAAGGCCGGGCCCGGGCCTTCCTGCCAACTGGCTGTGTGTAATCCCAGCTTCTTGGGAAACTGAGGCAGGAGGGTCACAGGTGCAAGGCCAGCCCGGGCCACTTAGTGAGACCCTGTCTGGAAGTAACAGACATGAGAAGCGGCGGGCTGTAGCTCAGTGACAGACAGGTAACCAGGCCCTGGGAGCCGGACGCGCATGGAGCTGTGTGTTGACGTCATGTGCGCCGGGGAGCCAGAGGCCTGCATGCCAGGCACCCCGCCCTGCCGCTCAGACTGCGCGGGGGGCCCTGGACACCGTGGGGCTCGGCGGCCTGGTGATGGGGCCGGGTGGCTGGAGGCAGCACTGAGCCCTGGCTCTGATTCTCGTGGCCCCGCAGGGAGCAGCCCCCGGAGCAGGACCTGGGGAGTCTGTTCCTGCAGGGCTCGCACCATCTCCACGGCTCGGAGGACAGTGAGGACGATGACGTGCTGCTCACGCCCCAGCACAGGTGAGCGCGGGGCCCTCGCTGGCAGTTGGTGTGTGCTTGCACACTTCAAAGCTGCCCCTTGGTCCTGGGTGGTGGCACACATCCCGGAAACCCAACACTCAGGAGGCTGAGGCAGGACTGTTGCCCAGAGTTTGAAGCCCAGCCTGGGCTACACAGAATTCAAGGTCAGTTTGAACTACATAGTGAGACCCTGCCTCAAAAAAAGAAAGACAGCAGAGAGGGAAGAAGGCAGAGGAAAGAGGAGAGGGGAAGGGAGGGGAGGGAAAGCTGCCTCCTCCTCCTCCTCCTCCAGCCGCATTCATCACAGACTTGGGAAACAGCCGATCGCCTGCTGGCCGTCAGGGTCTGAACTGGCCTTTGAGAACGCAGTAATCATAAAACACAGCCCAATTATCTGCCCAAGTTCACAGAACCAGACCTCTTGGGAAAGGAGCTACACAAAACCACAGTCTAACTGAAAACTGCCTTCTGGGGGCTATGGCCACGCGCCAGTTTTCCTCTGCCCCATCTGGGGCGGAGAAGGCGGCCTTGTGAGCGCCGTCATCTGGTCAGGGCTCTGCTGGCCCGGATTTAGTGGGGCTGTCGGTGGGAGGGAGGCCTGGGTTCATCCATAACACAGGGTCACAAAGATGCCGGGGACTACAGTTGAACCTGTCTCTGTTTATTTCTTGAGACAGGGTCTCGCTATGTAGTGCAGGTTGGCCTTGAACTCTCAGTGAGCCTCCTGCCTCAGCCTCCTGAGTGCTGGGGTTACAGGTGTGCACCTCCATACCCAGCAGGAACTGATCTTTAGGGTTCAGTTTTCTGTCTGCCTTGATTCTTTGAGAGCTGCTGTAATGGCATGAGGGACGGGGGGCCTGGGGCGAGACCATCCCCCCAGTTGTAGGTGGCCATCCTCTTGTGTTGCATGTGGTGGGAGGAGGGTGACAGAGCTCTGTGCATGACACAGACCTGTTCATGATGACCCTGACCGCATGGCCTGCTCACCTCCAAAGTCTCTACCTCCTGAAACTGCCGCCTCAGGGACCAGGATTCCAGTGTGGGAAATTCGGGGGTCGCAGCCCCACATCCACAGCCCACGGCCCCATCCACTCCATCTGTCCCTTCACTCATCCCTTCCAGCTGGCTATTTCTCTGTCCCTCTGGGTGACCAGCTCCAAATCAGGGTCTGCACACCCTCTCCTCGGGTTCAGTCACCTTGCTGGAGCAGCCCACAGAACTTGGGGGAACGTTTGTTGTGTGACAGAGCCGTCGGGAAGGCAGGGTGAGGGGACGGGACTTCGGCGCCCCCTCAGGCGGCCCCAGCCGAGCACCACTGTGCACCCCGCCATCTAGGAGCTCCGAGCCCTGCGCTCCTGGGGTTTTCTGGGGCTTTCCCTGCGTAGATGGGTTTGTCATACCCTGGACAGGGCAACCATCTGGTCACTGCTCCTTGGGCCCTCTGGTGGTCATGTTCCTTCCTCTGTGTGTGGGGCGGGACCCTCTGCCATGGGAGGGTCACCCTAGACCAGGTATTCCTCACGGCCAGCTGGAGGCACCATGGGAAGGGCAGTCTCTCGCCCTTGGGGTTGCCTTGGGGGGAGAGAAATCCTGGTTTCCGTGACCTGCGTTAAGGAGGTCATTGCAAGGCAAAAGTCAAAAATGCCCAAGTGTGGTGGTGCACAGCTATAATCTCCGCACTCAGGAGGCTGAGGCAGGAGGATTGCTGTGAGTTTGAGGCTGGCCTGGGCTACGTAGCAAGCTCAGGGTCAGCCCGGATGACATATTGAGATCCTGTCTCAAAAAAAAAAAGGAAAAATTCCTTTGGGAAGTCCTAGAGCCTAGATTGGGCAGGCGGGGCGCGAGGCAAGGCGGAAGTTGCCGTGTGCTGGTGACATTTGAAGGAGCACCTGGGCCCAGGGAGACTGAGTTCCCCCAAGGGACAGTTGGCAGGAACAGGAGAGGACAGAGGAGAAAGCTGGGCGGTGGCCAGGGAGGGCTGAGGCGCTTCCGGAGTGGGGCAGGACGGCGAGGCAGAGGGAGGCTGGGGCTGGGCTGCAGGGGAGGCCACAGCCCCATGGCCTGACTGGTAGACTTCCAGGCCTGGCTTTCTTGGAGAGCGTGAGTGATTAGACTTGGGGATTATTCGAGACAGGGTCTCACCATGCAGTGCAGGCTGGCCAAGAACTCACTATATAGCCCAGGCTGGCCTTGAACTCACAGTGGTCCTCCTGCCTCAGCCTCCCAAGTGCTGAGAGCACAGATATGCACCACCACACCCGCCCCCAAGTGTGTGCCGGAATGATTGGACCTGCCTGTTGAATGATCCCTGGCCCCCTTTCTAGGATGCCCAAATGATTTGCCCCATTTCAGTTGCCCAGAAATGGTTGCAAGCCACATCCTGGCCTTTCTCATTTCTCTGCCGATTGCCTGCGGCCTAGCTTGGGGTTCAGCCCGTACTTCCTGCAGCCTCTGCATAGATAATGCGGGTCTGCAGCTGTGAGCTGATGGTGTCTGTCACTGTGTTGGACCCTGGGGTTGTAGAGTGAACGCTCCCACCCAGCGGTCAGGGGCTGAGCCTGGCCGAGCTACGAAGGTGCCTGGGGTGCGCCCTGGCTCAGGAGGCCCCACCTCTTGCCTGGTGTCTGCCTGTGATGGACGCAGGCCCAGTTCTACCTGTCGAACCCATGGGTTATGCACGAGGCAGCCAGGCATAAGGCAGCGGGACCCCTCAGCGCCTCCCCAAGGACAGGGTCCAGGGATGCTTATGGGACAAGGGATGTGTGTGCTTGGCTTCCTGGCCTTTCACCGGAAGTGGCGGGTTAGCGTGTCCTGAGGCCTTAGCCATCTAAAGGTCACCTACTGGACACCTGCATGGGCCCAGGTGGAGGGTCAGTGGCTTCCATTGGCAGAGACAGAGGCAGCCTCCAAGTTTCCAAGAAACAACACCTGGGCCACAGTCAGAGGCGTTACCCGCACAAAGCCACCGGAGGCCACAGCTGAGCTGTGTGACCTCGGAAATGGTGGCAGACACAGATACGACAGAATCAGTGGCTCTGCGCCACTCGCTCCTGTCTGGACTGGAAGCACAGGGTGGGTGCTGCGAAGTCACCGTGGGACCCCGGGAGGGCAGTGCCGGCCCTGTCTGAGGTCAGGATGGTGGCGGGGTGCAGAGACTGAGTGTCACTAGCGTTCTGGGGCCTTGGGCTCCCTCCTGAGAATGCCTGGTGACGTCAGACACGCCTTGTCACTGTGGCGTCTGGGTTCCGCAGTCTGGCTGAAGACTTGGCGAAGCCTTTGTGAACCCCTGGTGCGGAAGTCACCACCGCTTGCTGGATCCAGGCTCGGAGGTTCTGCAGTCTCCCACAGACGGGGTCTGGTGCTGGCGGGCCCCTTTGACAGCAGTGCCCACCTCCTGAGCACATGACGTTTCCCTGCGGGGCTCCGAGAAAGCCTCTTTGACAGCAGCCACTTTGAGGTGGTGGTTTTGATGTGGGCTGGTTTCGGAGGCGCCGTTTGACCTTACAGTTCCCTCTGAACAGAGCCCGGGGAGGGGCTGGGTCATGGTCTGGGAGGTGTCAGGCCGGGGGTGGGGCGGGCGCCGTCTGCCAGGCGAGGCCTCCTAAAATTGTCCCAGCGGGGTGACTTAGACAGGACCCTGATTATCCGCACAGAGTGCCTGTCATGCCCTGAGAATCGGCTCGCATCGTGAAGGGATGACATCCTCAATTCCTTTTCTGAAAATTAAAAGACCTCGTGTGTGCACTGGGGCTGGGGGAGTGGGGGGGGAGGCGGATATTTAAGCCACAGCGTGGTCCTTTATTCCCATCTCCAGCCTGCACAGGAAGTCCGCAATTAGACGAGTAGCATCATCTCTGAGCTCCTAATAATGCACATGCATTATGGCAGACGCCACAAAAGTCCCTTTGAGTGATGTTCGGGGACAGGGTTAGGACTCCTTCAGCGATGAGGTTAGTTCGTTCATAGAGACTTTTAGTAATTCACACACTGATTTTAACTGTAAGAACAGCCTAAGAAGCTCTGACAGATACTTGCAAAATGCTCAATGACAGAGACATGAACAAAATGGAAATTTCTTTCACCATTTGTGGTAGCAG